>NKZP01001359.1:0-51962 GCA_002370765.1 Metschnikowia similis
ACCATCATCCTTAGGCTGAGGGTCAGCAACAGGAACAGGTTGCCCAATTGCGTGAGGGTCGGCATCCGGATCACCATCATCAACCGGCTGAGGGTTGGCAACAGGAGCAGGTTTCAAATTTTCGTGAGGTTCAGCTTCCAGACCAGCATTATAAGGAGTCTCCGAGTCAGCAACAGGAGTAGTTTTCGCTAAAACATGAGGATAAGGAGGAAGAGAAGGTACTTGAACTGTTCGAGTGTCTGCATCGAGATGACCGTCGTCATGAAACTGAGGGTCTGCAAAAGGAGTATTATCGTCAGAAGCCTTCGGTTTCGCAGGAGTATTGACTTTCTCAAGAAGTGGAGGGAGTTTTGAAGCGCGCAGTATTTTCCTGCCATTGGGTTTAAAAAAGATTCTGACCGGAAAGCAAGATGGATGTCCATCGTTGGTGCTTATCACGCGAAAATCGGCGAAGGGAATGCTGCATGAATAAAATAGGTGATTCTTAAGCACACTGTTCAGGAGCTTCAAGGGTTCAGAAATAATAGTGGGACCAAAGGCAATGGTATTTCCATAAAAGCCGATATGGCCCGGGGTGGTGGTGTTGCGAGTGAAGGCGATATTAGCGTCATCCATGAAGAATTCTGCATAGGTTGCCTCACCCTTTCCGTGGGATAGCATGCTATAGGTCCCCATGTTCTGACCGTAGAGGGGCACCAAGTCGCCTGCAATCTCCACGTAGAATTGGTTTGGATCACCGTAATCCTTTTGAGTGTGGACAGGGGCAAGAAGCGCAAGAAACAAGCAGATAATATTCATGGGGCGGGGGCAAGTGTTGAGCGGGCGCAAGCACGCTCGTACTTGTAGACAGGGTTTCTGGGTGGAATGAAGCCTCAAAGTATTCGCTAGACAGGTAGCATTGTATGGGTTACAATAGATACTATTGATGATTCTTGCACGATGGGAAAACCTAACAATATGCTCTTCGTTGTTGTTATCGGCTCGTGTACCTTCAATTGGTCCCTGCACCCCACATTGACCCCTAAATTGTCCATGGTGGATCAAGCTAGAACTCCGAATCTACCCAAGTCAGTCTGGTCGGTTGAACTTGGATGGTACTGCCGCAAAAAAGCGACACCTGGATTGAAACCGGCCCAGCTCTGTCAAGCGCCGACGCAGTTTATTTGTAAAATAACATACAGGAACGGGCGCGGATGATGTGCAGACGGCAGCAGCATGCGCTCAGCATAGTGAAAGTTTAAACGGACGCCGCGCGGCGCGGCGTCAGATGGACCAACTGGAAAGCTTATTCAATACAACTATTGTTTTCACAAAGGGCGTTTATCGAGCTGTGGCAATTGGGCCGTGTCAATCGGGCCGTGTCAATCGGGCCGTGTCAATCGGGCCGTGTCAATAGAGGTGCGTTAATGCACTGAGGGCCAATGGCAGGGCTCCAACCAGGGAAGAAAGCACAGTCCGACCCGCCCCACTCAAAGTGGACAAAATCCCTCCCGAGAGTCAAGGCAGCCAAACGATAGTATTAACTACCGCTACCTGGCCCCTTAGCATGCGTCTAGTGCTTTAGATCGTCCATACATCTTTTTCCAGTTCAACTGCATGGTGGCATACTCCTTGGGGATATGATACAATGCTGAGGGCAATCAAAATTCATTGTTTCTTTGGAGGGTGGTGTAATTTCTTTGGGCACAGCTCCCATCAGTGAAAAACATGCCGTGCTAATTGTGTTGCCTGAGAACAAGTGGGTTCGAGATTACTGTAGGGTACCAACCACCGCCTTAGTCAGCAGCTCCACGCCATGAATTCTGAGGTTCAACCGTGGGTAGTGGGGACTTGGAAAGTACAGTGAGAACCTGGTCTAAATGCGATTTCATGAATCATGCAAAAAGCACGAGGAATAATTTCTTTTGGGAATGACAGTGCCTGGAAGCCATGTGATACTGCGCAGCCCCTCCCTTCAACCTGAAAACAGGAGATGACGTTGACGACTTTGGATTCTCAGAGGCGGTGGGCTCAATGTTAGCCCAAGTGGCTGCGGTGCTTTGGCTATTCTGGAGTTAGGGCAAACTTGAACCTGGGTCAAAGAGTCTTCTGCTTTTCATGGCATTACTGTGGAGCCTCGATGTTGATCGGTAGGAAATTAGCGGACGCTGCAACCAAGACTTTCAGATTTCTGTTGTCGTGAATTGCTCTGCGGGGATGGTCTTCTTTGCTGTGGTGCAATTAGTGCGGTGTGTTGTCAGTGTGATTAATTTTTCCTGCGCTCCATGTGGTCTTTTTGACCTGCACTCCTAGGCCAGTGTACAACAGCAACTAAGCAGCCGCTTGCGTTCGTTTTCATGAACAGCCCTGGGTCCGTGGTTGCTTTGAACCTCAATGGCAAACTTGTGGCCTTTCTCGGTATCATTTCTCTGGGCCAGAAATGTATGCTGTACAAGACTTCGCTGGACACTGTACCATTTGGACGGACTTTGGCTGATTTCTTACATCACTCTCAGTAACCGCCACCAACTTACTCTTTATGGGTGACAGACTCAGGCTGCAAGACGCGAATGAATAGTTGCGGCCAACACAAAGAAGGCGGACCCATACTGTTGTTTCGGCCAATGCCAGGCTGGGGGAGTCCGAGATGCTTTGCCAAGGCGTACCGCGGTCCTTGACTTGCATTTTACCCGACCCAGGCAAATATTCCCTCATCCGTGAGTATTGTGCAGCACGAAAGCGGAGCAGTGTCTCGCAGTCGAAACCAGTCGCTGGAGAACTTGTATGTCATGCGCAGTCGCGCGGCTGCAAATGCGTTTGAGGTGCAGACTAAAGCTCAAGCCATACCCAAAGAGAATTGTTGAGCTGTTACCTGGAGCCAAAAGACAGTAACAGGGGGGAGTGGAAAGAAAAGTAGGCGGTTTGGTGAGTGGAGCGAGTGGAGGGAAACAAGGCTTGGTCAGAACGACACCCCACCTTTTGGGGCTTTGGGTGCGGGGCTACCTGCATTTCTATGGTGGACTCTTGTGGACTCCGAAAGATCACCGCCTCCAGCCTAAGCTTGGCAACCCCGCAGGATGCACAGCTTCCGGTACTCGCAGTCATGCTGTGGAGATATAAGCAGCTTTGTCGGGTCAATACGAAACCAGCTCATCACCTGGTGGGGCTAATTCTTGACTTTCCCCAGGTTCCGATCAGTCCATCTCAAACGGGCGCAGAATCTGTTTTTTAGCTGGAGGCGAGGAGGGATCCCCAGCTAGGCAAAAAGGGCACTAAGCTGACAAGCAGGCCTGGAAGGGACATTGGAGCCTTAAGTTTCTAATTTGCAGCCATCGCACGCGCACAATGCCACCATGAACGCAGTTAGATCCACTATGGGTAGCGCGCTACCCATGGATACTCAATAAACCTGCGACGTGCGGTTACAAGGGAAAACCGTCGATACCCCACCTGGAGAGCGGCGTGCCCAATCTTGACCGACTACCTCCGAAGCTTAGACGAATGGCACCAGCGCCGGGGCTTTACCCAAATGCAACGTCGTGCTTTCTCAGATGCAGGACAAATGGCGTTTCAGGCGCCACTTGACCTACTGATAAGCCAGATTGGGACTTGTTGGGTCGCAAAGGCACCCCGCCGTGTCACAAAACCCCACTTCTGCCAAGAATTCTGCCAAGGATAGCGCCATCGTGCCCCCCCCCCCCCCCCCCCCTGACAGGGGGGAAACCCGGCCCCCCCCCCCCCACGCCCACTGAAAGTGGTGCAATCAGGCCCCCGCCTCGCTATGAGGCGTCCGACGCCATTATCTATATAAGCTTGGATGATCCCCTTTGTTTGAGGGATCATCATCGAAAACACCTTCTCTTAAGTACTTTACGTTAAACAAGTACAAAAGAACATAACACAGACCCTGAAATTTGTACAGAGAAGCTCCTAGAAGTTAAGCAAGGAATAGTGTTGCAGCTCCTAGAGGGGAATGTGGCGCGGCGGCTCTGTGCATCATATCGGACAAATCATGACCATGTCCATCAGTCACAAGCGGTGCTGGTGACGAACCATTTTTAACCACTTTTTCCGCGGATAGGTTCAATCTCCAAATTATCATGATCTAGGTCAACCGCGACCCATCTATTCAGTACGAATGACACCTCTATAAGATAGCAACTGAGTCAAAATTGAACTTCTGCAGTTGCTCTTCTACATATTCTTGAACCTCAAAAGGTCAGTTTTGCCGTAAGCAAGTGTATTCAAGTCTAAGCACTGACCTCACTGCGCTGCTCGCACTTGATTAGGAACACGCAAAGTTGCCTGAGCAGAAAAATCAGACAGATCCAATATGGTATGTGAAATCAAGTTCTGATTGGCGGTGCTGCTAGTACATGATTTGCTGTTTGAGCAGTCTTAAAAGAACTTGGAGCTACTCGAATAGAAAGTCCAGTCCAGGATGCTTAGAGTAATGCATATGGCCAGTCAAACCAACATGTCTAGTCTCAAGGTCTAGAAGGGAGGAGAAGGATTACGCAGATTTTATTGGATTTCGTAGTAACTGGTTGCTACTGCAACGTTCATGCCTCTGAGTGACTGAGGCTCCGTTGAACACTTGGTACCCTCTGTTTTCGAGACGACTATTTCCATAACCTGGATCTATTGCAAAAAATCATCGTTATGGTAAAGCTCCATTTCATATTCTGGCTGAAAGTCCCCGAAAAGTGACTCGCCATCACCCTGCACTCTCTCCGTGTATGCCGCTTCCTCATCCCCGCAAATCTTCAATTTCTCTCCCGGCCTCAAAGCTGCCTCAGCCAACAATTGGCACTCGCAGCTCTTTTCCATCAATGTGAAGAGGTACGCAGCCTCGTCAAGCGTCGTTCCCACGGTGAGAAGTCCATGGTTCTGCAATATCACGCCCTTTCCGTCGCCAAGCGCATTTGCGATGGCTATACCCTCTTCCTCATCCAATGCAACTCCTCCGAAATTGGTGTACACACTGTGGCTCTGGTAGAACGTGCACACATCTTGGTTGATCATGTCCAAGGGTCTTCCCAACGAAGAGTACGCCTTGCCATAAGTGGAATGAGTATGGCAAGCAGCAATCACATCCGGCCGAGCCTCATGAACTGCGGAGTGAATAGCAAATCCGGCGGCGTTGATGGCGTGCTGAGGCCCGTCGGGTAGGATGTTGCCTTTGGCGTCACAATGCACCAAGTCACTAGCCTTGATGAGCCCGAAATGTTTCCCTAAGGGATTGATCCAGAACGTCTCAGGGTCCACGGGGTCTCGTAAAGAGATATGGCCAGCGGCGCCCTCAGTGTATCCCTTCCTGGCGAATACGCGGAACGCAGCTGCCATGTGCTGCTTTGCCCATTTCCTCTCCTGAAGTTTGTCGGTGAACTGAGGGATGGGAAATGGATGGGGTAAACCCTTGGCGATATTGTGGGAGCCGCGAGTGGAGTCTTGAGTTACTGATGTGGGCGACATGAAGATTAGATTTGCAGCTCTAAGTCGTGTGGGGAGGACCCGCTTATATATGCGGCTTATCAGTGTGGGCCAAAAGGAGAAGTAGGCGCGCAGATGAGGTTCCGAGCACGTGCCGCCTGTGCGCGCTTCTCTCCTCAACAGGCAGCGCGGCGATCGCTTGCTTATTCATGGCTTGTTCGGCGCGCCAAGCGCTTACTTCCTAATCGAGTGATCACGATGTAGCCAGCATAGCTCAATGGTGCTTGACGGTACTCTTCGTCTTTATGGTTCTGAATACACATACCTGAGCATCAAAGGGTACAAGACGTGTGAAAAAAAGGTGTAATCAGGTATTCGGGTTTTCAGCTCCGCCAGGCGCCAATAGAAAGCTTAAGCGTCAGCGTCGCCAGGTGCGCAGCTGGAAGTGCTCTCCACGAGATCCGTGCACCTGCATTGAGACTCGCACGCCTCTCATATTCCGGTACAGACCGCGCCTGAGAATACTCCTTTACAGCAACATGCATGTTCTCCCCCGCATCTACACGCTATGCCTAGTGTTGCAGATAGCATTGGCATCGCCCGGCGATAACTTAGATGAGTTTGACGATTGCATCTACCAATGCCAGCAGATCACGTGCTACAACAATCCCTACTACATCATGCAAGAGCAATTCCGAGAAGCGTTGCAAATGAAAAACCACCATTTCCACCGCTACGAACCCTCGTGGCATTTCGACTGGCACTTGAGTGGGTACTTAAAGGCCCTTTTATGGAATTGCAAGTCGAATTGTGACTACCAGTGCCAACGAATCATCACGCAGGAGCGGAAAGCCGCCGGCGAGGAGGTGTTGCAATTCCATGGTAAGTGGCCCTTTTTGCGGGTCTTGGGCATGCAAGAATTTGTGTCGGTATTACTTTCCTTGGCGAACTTTGTACCGCACCTCCTTGGCTTTACCATGGCTGGAAGGGCCATCAAGACACTCAAGCCGGTAGAGGCCCAGAAGGGCGTGGAGTACCCGAAGGGCATGGAAAAGGCACTTGCAACTTCGCTCCGAAATATTCGCATGGTGGCTTTTATCACCATGTGTGCATGGATCAGCTCAGCGGTGTTTCATGTACGGGACTTTATTTTGACGGAGAAGCTCGACTACTACTTTGCCGGCTTGACGGTGCTTATCGGATTCTACAGCATATCGTACCGGTACTTTAAGTTGTTCTTGCCGACACGCAAATGGCAGGCGAGGGCGTTGGGCTTTGCCTGTTTGGTGGCCTACTCCGCACATATATATCGGCTTGAAACCGATTGGCTGTACACCTACAACATGCGGGCTAACATTTTGGTGGGGGTGTTGCAAAACATCATGTGGGGATTGACATGCTACTCTCTTTATAGCAAGTACTTGGAGGAAGAACAAGGCGAAAAAGCCATCAATGTGGCACACCTAAACTACATCCGGCCGCAGCATATTATCCTCGGCAGCTTCTACTCCCGGTCAGCCAAGGTCTACTCGCTCTATCCGCTCTTGCTTTGTGGTATAGTTATTGTGGGCATGTCGCTCGAGATATTCGATTTTGCGCCCTTTTTCTTTGACTTGGTGGATGCCCATGCATTATGGCATTTGGTCACAATATTTCCTGCATACCTTGGGTGGTACGACTGGATGATCTGGGATGTGTGTGAAAATGTTTGGGATGATCAGGTCAGCTTCGTGACCAAGAAGGTGGAGTAGAGTCCCGGTATGCAACCCAGTGACCTTGTTGCTCTAAGCCAATGAATTCAACTTAGAATGCACGATGTGAAACAGGAAATATCAGCTGTCTAATAAGAGAATGGATGAAACGAATATTTAAGACCATGACCCCTCATATGAACAGCCTTTGGAGGGCATCTAGGACCGCAGTTAGAAAAACGGCTTGCATCCGCATGAGCGTTGATGCAAGTGACTAGTTAAGGTCACACTAATATGACGATGTAATGAATGGTCGATTTTCAAGAGACAGTCAGCGTGATTCGTTTGGTGGAGTTTGATCAAGGGTGTTCATGCGGTGAAGTCCGGGTCGCCTAATCCAAGCGGCGCAGGCTCAAAGCAAACCAAAGTTATCCACCTCAATCACAAGAGAAATGAACTATTTCGATATCCAGGACGGCTCCCAGAACTGGGCCTCGCCCGCGAGCCCCTGATTGTCCACCCACAAAAACCCGTTCATGATCATTTCATCAATGACCGATTTCGCACGAAGCATGTCCCAGTTGAAGTTGTCTTTCAAGAGGCGGAGAGTGACGTACCCACCCATGAACTCGCACAATTCATAGACGCTTTTTTGGTCGCCAGAGATGCCTAGCGACCCCGAGACGCCCAGGCTCCTGACCCATTTCTTCAGGTTGATGGAGACGGTTTCGAAGCCGCTGCCCAAGTCTGCTAAGGCCTCCAACGCCCCATCGAGGTGATGCTCGGAAATATCAAGGGGGATGCTATCGCATTCAATGAGCCGGGACCTGAGCTCTTTATAGGAGATAAAGCCGCCGTTGATGGTGGTGGTTTCCCTGCATATCTCCACGATTCGAATGGCCACCGCATCAATGAGCGTCCCGGACTTCTTGGGCCTGGATTCTGCCATCATGGCGAGCTCAAGGGTGTCTACGCCAATCAGCTCGCACATGAGCGTGAACTTGCGGCGGAACTCGGGGTTTTTCTTGATGACATCGGCATTGTCGGCGGCAAAGTTGACCAAGGCCGACTGGAACACCGAGAGCTGTACCGAGAGCCCCTCGGAGTGGCGGTTGCTGAGAGCCTTGCCCAACCTCTGGAACGCATTGCGGTCGGCGTTGAGCTTGTTCATTGTTGTGGAGATTGCCCGCGCGCGCTTGTTGTTGAGAATGACCGTATACAGTCTGGTGCGCTCAGAGCTGATGACTGGGTTCCAAAGTACTTACCGCCAGTGTCCCTTGACCAATGTCTCGACCATGTATCTCTAGCAACATTATACTAGGATCTCTCTGATGGCATTATCTGGGTTGAGACGCTAAAACCAGGACTCTCGACTTTGAGGACCACCCACGTTCTTGAGCCCGGCGGTTAAGCATACACTACACGAACAAGCCCATATTTCGGGGGCCACTGCAAAATCGCGTGGTCCGTGTCTGGTCCATGTCTGGTCCATGCCTGGTCAGTACATGGTCAGTACATGGTCCGTGCCTGGTCCGTGCTTGGTTCTTGGTGCGTGTCTGATCAGTACCTGGCCTTGACCATATCTTGATACCCAGCTTTTGGTGTGGAAATGGTTTCTGCCTAACACAACAAGTGCAGTTTCAAGGCAGCGTGCTCTCGAGGAGGCGTCGGCATCGGCAGAAGGTGCGCGCCGCTCGAACAAGTGCCAAGCAGTTAACTTTACTTTGGAGCGCCAAGGTGTGGCCTTATAAATCCATTTCATAATCATAAGATTCCAAAACATAGTCTAATTTGCAATCCCGCCTGTACCAAAGAGAGAAAAGAGCAAATGCTTGTTTCCTTCAATTATGATTTCTGAAAAACAGACCTTCCCCGTATGCACGTCACGTGAGGTGGCTGGCTGCACGCCCACTTGCTGAGTCGCAACTTTGCCACTGCACTCTGGACTCCGATTGCCCTTTCTGATTGACCCTTCATTGACTCGCCAAACTCTTTATTGACTCTTGCTGCCTGTTCTTGACTCAAAATATTCTTAAATATCATTGAAGAGTTCCTGTTCACGTGGTTGACTCACTTATCAAACAAATATCAGTTTACCAGCTTCTTGTTTCTTACCGGTGAAACTCGTCAACTTGGACCGCATTTTCACATTCTACAATAAGCACCATAACGCAATGGAATTCAAGGCTATCAAGTACACAAACAAGAACTCTCCGTTCCAGTGGAAGAAGGTCCACCTTCCAGTGGAGGTGAAGGATGGCGTCTACAAGTTGCCATCCCCCCACGACATATTGGTCAAGGTGCACTACGCGGCGCTCAACCCCGTGGATATGATCTTGAAAAACACCCAGAGCTCGCTCTTTTTTTGGGGGGAAAAGGGCTTTGCCAGTGACTACGCTGGGGAGATCGTGGCACTAGGTACCGCGGCCGCTGAGGCAGGCTTTGGTGTGGGCGACCGCATTGCGGGGCTCTACCAGAATATGTTTGGGCTCGGCACTGCGGCAGAGTACATTTTGATTAACATCACCAAGCCTTCCGGAGTCAACGCTCGTAAGATTCCCGACAGCTTGAGTTATGCCGAGGCCGCGTCGTACCCATTGGTGTTCGGCACGGCGCAGACCATGTGCGACAGCGTTAAACAGGGCAACTCTTTCCGGAAGGTTTTAATTTTGGGTGCGGGCACCGCCGTGGGTCGCTACAACGTGCAGTTAGCCAAGAACGCGTACCTGGCGGAGGAGATCGTGGTCACCTGCTCCGCCCGCACCGAAGCCACCATCCGTGAGCTTGGCGCCTCGGAAGTGATCGACTACACCAAGCACCGGTCCATTTTGGGCCCGGTGTTGGAGTCAGTTAAGAATAGCGGGCCGTTCGACGTGGTGCTCGACTGCTGCGGCAATTCTGATCTTTTCCCGGCCATCGAGCACGTGCTTCAGCCCCGGGCCAAATTTGGCTCCTATGTCACCATCGTGGGCGACAAAAAACTCAGCTTTTCGTCCAGCACGATGCTCTCGTCCATTTGGGACAACGTTGCAGTGGGCTGGAGACAGCTCTCCAACTACTTCGGTTGGCTTCCCTACTTCTACACATTGGCTTTCATCAGGCCCACTGGCCTTTGGCCAGACAAGTGTGTGAAGAACTTGAAAGAGAAGAACGTTCGTGTGTTCATCGACAGCGAGTACCCACCCACGGCAATACAGGAAGCCGTGGACAAGCTCGTTTCCAATAAGGCAGAGGGAAAGATCTTGATCAAAATCGCCTAGGTCTTTGACTTTGGACATAGTGGTTCGGGCTTCTTTGGAATGTGGCATATCCAGGGGTGATGGAAGCATAACTACGTCTTCAGATAGCGATGTTTCCCCCCGCACGCAGTGCAAAGTATGCACGAGTTGCGCCTTGAGGAATACAAGCGAGCGGTCGAGGGCAATTTTTTTTCAAACATTTCCACATATGAATCCATATTTCAGTCTAAAAACTGCGGGTCTATATGTCTACATCAAAGGCCATCAGTAGTTTCACGAGCGCTGCACATTATAAAATACAGGCTGGAAGCTTTAGGGGCGTGTGACTCTCAAGAGGCGCACCCGATGTTCTTAGAATCGGAACAATCGTTGAAATCCCAAAATAGGGTTGGAAAAGAAAACGCCAAGTGGGTATTAATTGCGATTATTGAGAGAAATACCAAGTTAGTGCCGAGGCACTTGTTCCTACGAAATAGGGTCAAGTCGGGCGTACCATGTATCCTGTCAGAGACGCTCTAAGAAGTGAGATAGGAAGATAATATAAATAAGCGATATAGGGAAGCGATGTGATTTCGTCTTATAGTTCTAGACGGAAATAAACGGTTCTGAATATGTCCGGTATCGTCTTTTTCTTGCAATATACTGTTCTCGCGAGGCGACAGTGGCAGTGATGGATGCGTTAGAGATTGTCTAAGAAATGGCGCCCGCCTTAGTAGTCTGGAAAGAATAGCGACCGACTCGGTGAAACCTCCTCTTATCATGAGTTGAGACAGCCCATGGTGTGTTATCTTTGCAGTATGTAGGTAGAGTGGAGTATTAGAGTGTAATGTTAGTATATTACCGAGTAGAAATGCAGCAGTGTGGTACTTGAAGTTGTGTATGATGCCATTAGTGGGTTGGCAACGCGAGGTATTCACGGATTCCAAAAATGTCTCACTAGAAACATGAATTTATAGAATAAATATAAGAATTAAAATCCCTGCGGCAACCCAGGGACGAATTACTTCGGCATTCACTATTGGTGAAGTCTGAAGTGAGGTTTATAAATCGACACATTTGCCACCCAGCTCGATTCCATCTCAGGTGTTAGACCCACCAAGGCGCGCTACCAGTGGGTGCAAAATGGGTGCAAAGTGCAGAGACAAGAGGGACACCCTCAAAGAAAAATTAGACACACGTAAGTGTCTAAAAGTTTGTCTAGTTCATTTGCAGAGAAAATTCCTTTCATATGAATATTATTACTAACCGTCCCATCTACCATGGGTATCTGTTCCTGGTTAGTCTATGCCGCACCGAGTGCGCCTGGCTCTAATGTGGAGTCGCAACAATCTGGTTAAAAGTCCTAGAAAGTATAAAATAAAAAACAAATAGGTACAAATAATAATATTCTTACATCAACATTCACTGAAGTCATGATAAAAAGTGGATACTAAAGGAGATGTCTGACCTTCCATAGTGTGCTACCCATGGGTGCCAAGGAGACCTGCCTCCTGTAAGCACCAGGCTTCACCAAAACATCTAGCATTGAAAGCTATAACAGGCATTGGGATAAGTATGTCTTAGGCCTTTTATGAGTCTATTGAGTGCCTTTTTGAAATTCCTTTTAGGTCATCCAGTTTAAAGAATAGCTTGACAAGGTTAGCATAGATAGAACTAGTATGTGTTGATTTTCGCGAGACTCGCTAGGCATGTTACTTAAATTGAATTAATATTTTTTTCTATTTCTTAAGTGGACCTTTCAAGCAGTAGAACAATGCGGCGTTATTTACATGCGTTTGTCGAAAGCTTGTCTCGGCATCTAATTCTTAAGATTAGAACAGCTTACACTCTAGTGCACTGCCATAGGATGACTTAAATTCACAATAGATGTTAGATTTTATATTGATGTCTAGTGGTTAGAGAAGATGTATTTGTTGATGATGCCTAATACAAGGGAACCATCTTATGTAGGAAAACCGGACACAGACGTGTCACGGCAGTTGGCATCTTCACTACGTGAAAAGGTCCCAGTGGCGCTGGGTTTTGACGAGAGTGGCATCTAAGGCGAGTCCGAGGTTGCAACCGAAATAACCACTAAGTTGCATTGGGGACTGCCCTGGTGGTTCCACATCAAGTCTCGAAGCAAAACAATTCGAATGGTACGCGCCTCTTCATGCGGGTTACCGGCGATTCCACCTTGCAACCGCACATCGCAGGCAGATTGTGTACCCATGGGTAGTGTACTACCCATAGGATTTGACGGGTGGATAGTCTAGCAATGTAATGCCCATCATAAAAAGATAAACCCCGCCAGAAGGGCTGGTATCAAAAGCGTTGGACTGCCTGGTGCTTATAGATGTTGTTTTTTGAGCCCTACGGGAAGCAAAAATTCGGAATAAGACCGTAACTTCTGGAATGAACTGAGCCACTATCCTTTTTTCGGCATGGTCCAAAGGGGTAAGTTGTTTCATAGTGCGTCTGACGGGCCTCGTAAGTGTACATGGCAGGTGTAACCATCGGTGCAGACTTAGCCATGCGCGCTTTCAAGCAGAACCGTCTATGACGTGGTCCAGAGCTGGGTCCCCCGCTCTAGTCTCCTTATGTAGTACCTTCGAGACGCTAGCAGAAACGAAATGGGAAATTCCAAGATCGCCTCAGAAGCATCACCGTTTTGTATGTGTCCTCACAACAACGGAACAAAAGACCTCGATCTTTCCATGTGTTTCAGTCACTACAGGTTCCTTATCTTAGGCTATTTCATATTCACAAAACACTCTCTTTAGTACTCAGTGGTGATGAAAGAAGTATTCATTGGTGACTGCCCAAAGAGGTGAAGCCGTTGATAAGAACAACCCTCAGTGAAATTAGCCTCTATTATAGCAGGGAGCGAAGGGCCAGCCTGTACTGACTGCCGGTCTGCCGGCATTTCACTAAAAGGGACATATGACATCCTCGAAATCACTATTCAGTAACAGATACATCAAAATATCAGTTGGCTCAGTCGGAGCATCCAAGACGGTCAATTTAGAAGTCAAACCAAACCCGAGCAACATGGTAATCTTCATACTTCAGAGTAGAGTAATGCGTCGGACGCTTTTGGGCGGTTCCATGTACACTGAGGTAAAAAGTACACTTGGGGTGTCATTGAATAAATCAATTTGGGCTCAGTCAAATCTTTGTTGCATCTATCTTTACTAGAATATTTGTGATGGCCATCTCTATCTTGACTCTCTTCGCCCCTATTCCAAGCTGGGCTGCAGCTTCTCCTATTACATTGGAATAGGCAAAAACACCACCTTCATCCCATCGTAGTTATGAGCCCCCGTTGTGACTTCAGCTCAGTCGGGAAGTGTAAAAAAGACGTTGATAAGGCCCGGTTACTAAGCGCTGGGCATAGAGCACACGCTCAGTCTTGAACAATTCACACAAGTTTGGCCTAATTTTTACAACCGCATCCTTCTTCTTAAAACTTCATCGCTCATTGCACAATCCGATGTCTTTCAAGCAGTAATAAATTCACCTTGTAATGCAGTCGCCCGCGCTACATGCTTACGCTTTTCATAGTTCGCCGAGCCGGACAATTGGTAGTGCACCCACGGATCCAAAAGGGGTGCCATGTTCTTCTTCATTTATCCCGAAAACATGGAATTGCTATTCGACCCTTCCGAGCTCCGATATCGTAGATGGCGGGCTGCTGGGCACGTGCGGTGTGATTCTGTTCGGGCTTACTGGGATGGTTTCGAACTGGTAGGTTTTTGAGCCTTCCAGGCTAGAGTTTTGCTTCTTGATGAATCCAAAAGAGAGGGAAAACTGGGTTTAATAGGGAACACGAAAAATTTGCGCCACGGCGTTGGAGGCCTTGGTTGAAGGCCTTTCGGCGAGAATAGGTTCAAAAGGGTCCAAACGTCCTGTGAGCAAGTCTAGGGATGCCTCAGAAAGGCTTCAACCCGGGTTACGTAAGAGACGCTGATAAATAAGCTATTGAAAGTGGAGAGACTCCGCCTTGGCTGGGTCTCAGGCAAGTCCGCCTTTAACCGCGCATGACACCCTAATTTTGCATCCAATGGGTAAACTACCTGTGTAACAGCCAAGAAATACCAGACCCACTGGTAGCGCAGTTTTTTCGGCTTGCTAGACGGCGCTCCCGACGGGTCTGAAATTGGCCATACCCTTAAATGCAGACCTATCTTACGAGAAACACGTCAAAGAGCTATTATTCTGATCTGTGGTACCATTAAAGACAGTTAAAAGGAGAACAAAATATCAAGTAGTGTGGGGGGAAATTTCTTATATACACTTGGAATAATCGTTGACTGAAGACCGAGAAGGGGCGATGGCTTATCATGCAACTGAGGAGTAGCAAGCAAGTGAGCCTGCTATCAATTAGTAAGCAAGTGAGGTGGCTACATAAAATGGTGAAGGCTGACTCTTACGTAAAGGCGCATCCTTAGACAGTAATCAAAATAACCAAGGAGGAAGGCTGAAGATGGCTCCCACAACCAGACAATCTAGATCATCTAAGCAACTTTGAGGAGGAGGTACACCCTGAGCGTTTAGACAGTTTAAATTCCAATGCTGTATCACTGCACACTGAACCATCATCCACTGGACATTTGTCCATGGTTAATGTACGGCGCTCCAAGCGCGCCCAGTTTTGACGCGGAATTATCCTCTTTACAATCGCTGTTGACAACCAAAGACTGAACGCGCTATGCTTAGCCACCGCGCATGTCTTGGTCGCCAGGACGACCAGAATACATCAGGCGATATATGGGTGAGTGTCGATCCACAAATATAAAAGCCTACCTGCCTGCTAATTTCATAAGAGTAATCATCCGAACCCAGGTTGGAGTATCATCTAAGATGCCTCCTAGAACCAGACCCGCTAATACAAATGTATCTGCTAATGGAAAGGAAGTCCACGACTATCTTCATGATACCATAGTTGTGTTATTCGAGCTCGGATAACCACTGGATTTTAGTCCGTGGTTACTCTAGGGTCCTCCTAACACACCCATGTTTAATGTTGAACAGGAGTTATCCGATTTACAATCGCCGAACCTGCATACAACAGAATTTGCCTCGCTTTGTCCAGAACAATGATGCTGACATTTAAACCGGGCAATTGAATGGCTTAATATGCGCCCGTGTGCATAAATGGACATATTGGAGCTCAGTCACTAAAGTTGTCCTCCTCCGGGACCCACGGTGCAGGTTTGAAGTACTCTTGGTCTGCACGCACCAAGGCGCGGAACGCGTCCTTATCTTCAACAAACTGATTAAGATAGTCCACCTCCAAGTCGTGCACTTGTCTTCCCAAAACAATCAACGAGTGCAAGGGTTCGCCCGCATCATATTCGGCCATCTGCTTCAACGACCCGGCCTTGAACGTCTGCGACGGGGCCCCCAACCGGGACACCGCCACACACGGCGTGTCCTGCGTGTAGGCCTTTTCTTGCCTCTGTTCCTCTATTTCTAGGAGCTGCTGTGCCGCAGTGGCAATGTCCATGTACCGCGGAGGCTCGTAGATTAAGCGGCCACGTGCCATGTTCTCGATACTCTGCTCCTTCACTTTAATGTCCAATAACAATAAGGTGTGCAAGCCAATGCGCCGGTTTTCCATGATTTTGCTGTAAAAGGAGTCTGGTTTCCACGAGTCCGTGAAAAACACCAACGACACAGTTTGCCCAAATTGGTAAAGCTGCAAGCCGCACGCGCCAACGGCGTTCATCACACTGGCATTGTGGATTGACTCATAGCGAATGCCCAACTCCACCGCCCGAAGCACCAAGTCAGTGTGGGTGGTAGCGCCAAAAACATCGCCCACCACAAGAAACGCCACATCTTCAATCTCAGCGCCAGCCAAGATCTGGTCGGCGCCGGTCTCCACAAGCTCTCTGTCTGCAAGAAGCACCTCTTTGCCATAGAATCGCTCGAGTGTTTTTTTGTCTGCAGCCATGAGGATGGAGGTGTAGGCTTCGAGATACACACGCTTACACTTGCGGATGGTTTCGAGCCCCCGCACTGTGATGTCGCTCTCATGGGAGAGCCCGAGGCCGATAAGGTAGAGCATTCTTCGAGCGGTGCAGCAGTGTAGTCGATGCGTGCAGCAGTGCGCAAGCGATGGAGGAGCCGGCGGCCGGGCGGCTGCACCCGTACCTCCGGGATCTGACTCCCGACGGCTGGACTGCTGCTTCTAAGACATGTTTGATTGTGCTCTCTACCGCCCGCGTACATGCACATGAAATTTTGTTTGTTTTGCTGCAGTGGCTTCACTACACACCACCACTATTGCTATTGAACCATGACATACCCTACCTACGACTGCCCCTGCATGTGAGCGCGCAGCGATGAGCTCCGCTGGTCAGCACAATTCATCTTCACCATGGTCGGGGCTCGCGAGGAGGAGATTCGGAGGGACATAGTCCGGTACCGAAAAATTGCCGAGGACGGGTCACTTTTGAATGACATCCCTCGATGGAACACTGTGCAGAAAAGGCCGTCCCGGAATAAACCTGCCAAGAGAGGGCGAATGAAGGCCTTCAAGTTGAAGAAGCCCAAGTATACTAAATCGGAGACCAGGCCAAAATCCTGGTTGCCCGATCTGCAGTCCAATCCCTTGAGGGATGGCGTGGGAGACATTCACGGCAAAGCTACCTCTTTCCACGATAAGCTAAGCTTGCAGTTAAGCTATAGCTTGATGATTGAACAGATACGCGGCTACGCCGATACCATTGATTTTGGCCTTGCGCAGAGACTTGTGCCCAAAAACATTGCCCACGAAAGTGCCAAATTTGACATCTCACTGCTTGCACCGCCGCTTCGCCAGGGTCCCTCCTTGTACAGCGACGACATAGATTTGTTTCTTCGCCTGCTCAGCCATACAGCAGCCGATGCGCCTCATACCACACTCATATAGCCGTTACTTGGTGCAATTTCAGATATTTTCCGCTATTCCGAATGGCTCTTCCATGTATGTACATGGGATAGAATAACACAGAGACATCGGCTCCAACAGAGTCGTCGACACATCAATTGGAATATCATGTCCAAGCGCACATGTAGCATCACACACTGACCAATTCTGCATCTTGCTCAGGCACCAGAACATTGGCCAAGTCCACCAAGATTTTGGCGAGCTTATGCGCATTTGGCGAGCCCGTGCCGGCAATCATTTTCTGTCCCTTGCGTGCATACTCCTGGAGCAAGTCATAACAGTATCGAAGCGCCCCACACGTCTGGATATACGTCAATGCGTGCTGGAGCATTTCAGGCTGTGATAGGCGTTCTTTACTGGAGCGAAGCCTCAAAAGAAGACGGTGCACGGGACTGTCGGTGCTGCAGGAGAGAGCGTACAACACGGGAAGCGAGAGCTTGCCCTCAACCAAATCTTCGCCAGCGAAGCCTTTCATTTTGGCGTAGCGAGGATCCACCAAGTTGAGGTAATCATCTCGGATCTGGTACACTATGCCAATTAAGTTGGCTAGGGCCGTAGCCTCACAGTTTGCAGGGTGGTGAGATGGATTTTCCAGGAAAATAACCAAGAGTTTTACCGAGAGCCTAAGCAAACCGCCGGTTTTATCCATGGCCATTTTGAGGTACTCATCTGAACTCGGCACACCGTCCATACACAAGCTAGAGAGATTGGTGCGCCAGTGGAGGTCCTGGCCCTGGCCCATATGGAGGCGGAGCATCTCATCCATAATAAGAGTGAATACGCGAGCTTTGATGGAGAGAAAGGTTTTGTTGGAGTCTCCAAAGTCGCCAAAGTCGCCAGAAACGCCAGAGTCGCCGAAATCACCAGAGTCGCCAACTTCAATAGAGCCACCAGGGCAATCAGAGGAATAGTGCCCATCTGAATTATGTTTTCCACTGTGAGTTTCACGGTCTCGGGTGTGATGGGATATGGCCAACCTAGGAAGCATAGTTGCAGCCTTTTGACACGCCAAGAAGTACATGTAGTTGCCCGAGTTGATGGTCAAGGCCAGACCAAACTGAGTGTGGGCCGCTGGACGGCCTCTTCTCATGTCAGACTCGTCCTCGATGTCGTCAATGAGCAAAGACGCCTCGTGGAGCGTGCCCACCAAGTCGCTGATTACAGCCAAGACTCGGTCATCCTTCACCAGAAAAAACACTTCGTTGAACGCATGCAAGAGGGTTCCCCGGATATTATGGTTATTGCTGGGGATGCTATGAAGATAGTCGAAGGGGGCGGTAATGGAGGACTCAAAGCTTGGAGATCTTCCGTAGATCACGCCATCAACATCTGGCTTTGAAACTGCGGGCAGCGGTGCTGGACTAGTGTTGGAATTGTTGGGGTCAATGGACAGGAACATGGTCGACTTGGTGAAAGGGAGTTCGTGAAAGGATATTCGTGAAAGGGAGTCGGGTGGAAAAGAAGGTGGGAAATCAGCAGAGGTTATGGGATGGCCTTGAATGGGAAGGCTTGGTCCTGCAAACGGCGTACGGTATTGTTTTAAGCCAAACGCCCTCTTTGCTTGTTGTCATGTGGCGTGCATGCCAGATCCAGAGCGGTTACGCATGTTGGAGAAGGCATTTGCGAGTGTATGCAGGATCTAGCCATCAAGCTTGTGCACAAGAGACTAACAAACCCCGGATAAGGACAATGGGTAAAAAGAAGGGAGTGACTGCGAGAAATTTCGGGACGGCATTAAGAAGGCTATGGTGGTGACAATTGAGCATGATTGGAGATACTACAGGGATGTGTGGGCAGATGAGACAAAGTCACCTTGAAGTGGTAGATACGAACTTGTGAGACTAGAGGCAATTTAAAGCGACTAAAAGATGAAATAACAAAGGAGTAGATTTCAAAGGATTAGAGTGCAAGGGATTAGAGTACAAGGGGTGAGAGAACAAGGGATGAGAGAACAAGGGGTGAGAGAACAAAGGATGCGAGAACAAAGGATGCGAGAACAAAGGATGTGAGAAAAGAGATAAATACGAGGACATGGCCAAAAAGGGGAAATTAAAAAGTAGAAAACAACAGACAAGGATTAAGGCAAGAAAACCATGGAACAGCTAAGAAAACAAGAAAGGCATCATGAGCAGGCAGAAGGATTGAAACAAAAAAGAAACAAGGGAGGAGCTGATTAGCGGCCGGGGAAGACACATTTGGTGGGAGGTGCAGATGACAGTTCGGATTTAGACCCACGCGCCAGTGCCCGTTTTTTGACGCCGTTGAGAACAAAGCCCAAACAAGTCTACCTGATTGGAGCGCGTGACCATGTTCATGGCACTTGCAGCGAAACCAGGCACACTGTCTTGTGGAGCGCGCACATGGAGCACATCTTAGCACGAAGAAGCACATATTAAGCGCAGTCCCAAACCGAGCACCCATAGTCTTTGACGAGAAACCGCAGTCTTGGCCAGGACCTGACGACATTTTAGGGGGTGGTAGAAGCAGGAAACCGTAAGACAGAGGGCTTTTCTGACTTTGAAACTAAGGTGGTACTTTGAGGACGTGAACATTGCACCGTGGGCATTGGAACTTAGCCCGGTGGGAATTAGCAGCGCGCCTGAAACTTCCGCTTCGCACCTGAAATTCACTGTTTTCCTGTGTACCTAAGGTAAAAGCGGTAAACTACGCCCTCCTTACAACCCCGCTTCACTGGGACCACGCTCTTGTTTACCCCTGACAACGGGGCCTGCCGGAAATGACAATCAATATTTTACTGCGATACAACCTTGTGGGGTGGAATTTCAGCACCTGCAATCCTCGTTAAAAGCCACTGATGTATTAGAATCTCTAGTCTGGTGTTGGGGGAAGAAGTTTCGATTAATGGTTGCTCAAAACGAGCGGATCCTTGCTTTATATAGATGAAACCCCTCAGAGCAAAGACCCGGCTTTGCTCCAAGGAGCAGTGGACCAGTCTGGAACACAATCCGCACCAGTCGCAAAGGAGCGCAGCGTCTGAAAATGATCCAAAAACGGTCATAGTTTCTTGCACCACCGTTCAACCAACGACGTTGATCGCGCCCCTATTTTACCTGAATCTGGAATTCCCGAGTCTTGCAATGGCAAATTAGAGTGACGGTCGAAAGTAGATTGCCGGCTATGACATCCTGAGAAAACAATTCACGTGATTGTTTGTTTAAATTTGCTACTGTGTTTTCAATCTTCTAGCTTGACCCATTCTCTACCTCGAACCGTTCTCTAGCTTGAACTGTTCTCTAGCTTGAACCGTCTAGTTTGAACGATTACGGCATGCTGCTTTGAACAGTGTCGGATCTTGAAATGTACAAGCGCATATGTAATTTTTGTACTCGAGAAACATAATATACTATACATAAGCGGGGTGGATGATATGCTGCTGTTGTAAGGTCTTGTTAAAGGTTCACTCGTGTGAAACCTAGCGACTTTTAAGCGATCATAAAACACACTACGTGGTCTCACGTGAGGGATCTGATTTTTGGTCTACCGGATCCCTCGTGCTGGAAAACAGGCGGATACTCTTGATGTATTCTCGTATCTTGATGAAACCATGACATGAGTTAACCCAGGAATATTCCCTGAACCGGTTCTACCCCTAGCCCTACCGCGTAGCATTCTGCACCCATGGGTGGCCCACTACACACGGTGGATGTGACGGGTACATGTAGTACATGCACACCTTAAGACGGTTTTGTTCAAGACCTCTCCGACTTAGAAAAGTATATAATTAATGGTTTATATTGTAGTAGGAGATAATCATTAACCAGATTGCTGGACACAAAGAGAGCTCAGATACCAGTAAAGAATCCAGTGGACAGTATATCCTTTAAGCTCAGGATTCCGCTCTGGTTAGAACAGCTTCAGAAAAAAAGGTCAATGGAAAGATTCAAGCATATATGGATGCAACCAGAAAGTTTAGAAGGTGACTGCAACAAGCCCCTTATTTAACGAAACTTTTTGTGTGCCAAATCACAAGTTTTCCCAGTTTGCTGTGTGTATTATAACACTCAACACTGATGCTGTATTAGTTAAAACTCGTCAAAAGGGGAGTGCGTGCCCTTGAGTGCAAGTGTGGCGTACCATGCGGGAGACTTGGGGCTTTCCTCTTAACTACCCCGTCCCGTTGAAGAAATCAAACGGGACCTTCAGAAACACCACCAAGGACCCCTCAATTCTCAACTGAATAATGTGTCAGGGGACCTGACCTCGTACCGGTCTCCCTTCCTCAGTCATGACCAGTTTCTTAGAACCCAAAGATTCAGCTGTGGTCGAAATTGTTGGCCACTCAGGCTCTTTAGTTGAGAGCAAGTTTCCACCTCCTGCATTCAAAATTTCAGGTGCTGGTATCTTAAAATTTTTCATGCGTGGCTTGAGTCTTTCCGTCCTCTTGGTTCGAAGCATTGCGGAAAGACTGCTGTTTGGAATGGTAGAGCGGTTTTAAAACGGGGACTTTTGATATAATAAAAGAATTTGGGAAGGACCATTTGGTATAAAAGGAATAGTTTCTTTTCAAAATTTAGGAGGATTAGGTTGGATGAACCCATGAAAATTCATGACTTCCGATACTGTGAGAGAAAAGCAAAGACAAATCTTGATGGGGCACCCAGGATTTCCCACGGAAGAAGCTATTGGAGATAAAACCGTTCTTTTCTGGCGAAACACTTCGAACTGTCCCAAACCATGGACAATCTAAAGCTGATGTGGTTTGACTGTGGTTCCCGAAGTAGGGCACTCTGTGCAGGAACCGCGTGCCGCTCGGCCCATGGGTGCAAAAAGTATCTGCACAGTGCGAAAGCTCCCACCGGGGTCGGACCCGCACATGGCTCTTATTCTGGCAGCACCAACACTTGGCCCACCACAGTCCCCGAGGGGCGAGCGTTTGATGTAGAACCTAGCCATAAAAATTTTCGGCACTAACTATGCCGGCACTAAAAAAAGAAATTGGCCGCGGCAACCCGGAAAGTCTTCTGGGTCCCAAACAATACGCGCAGAGGAGCATTCCACGCGACACCCCGTAGCACAGCGGGCACCTGCATCAGATTGCCCCAGATTGCAGACATTTCCATATGTCATGTGCCCGCTTACCTTTTCAGCAATAAGAAGATAAAATATAGGCCTTTTTCTGGAACATGATTGATCTTCCACAAATTCCGTTATCGTTTGGTCATCTAGCCTGCACTCTGTCATGCTCACTCCAATTGGAAAATAAACGCTTCAATGTTTCTTACTAAACTCAAGCATTCACAAGGTCATCACAAGGTTCTCCAGAAATGTTTCGCACTTGAAAAACCAACCCACACTTGAGTCCAAGTCCAAGTTGAGTGCTTCCGGTGCCATGGTCGGTTCATGTACCGCTATGTAGTCCCCTCACCCGGTCTTCTAGTATGATTTTTAAATCATGGAACGCACGTATGAGGTCCGAGTGTAGCTCATCAAAACATGGCACCAAAGCATAACTTGGTGACCTCCCTTTGGAGCGAGAGCCTAGAAGTCGGGCTTGCTGGTCGAGTGGTGGCCCAAAGCAAACACAGAGATGAACTGCCTCTTTGTTCCAACCGAGGCAAATTTTACGTCTTTTAGTACTTAAAACCCGCCCGCATAACCTTGGTCTCTTTGCCTATGTAGAAGGTCACTTGGGTGCTGTTCATGGAGAGTGCCACCGGGGTATCTTTATGTATACATGCATATGACGGGTCTATGATATCGTCTGGTTTTGATCCCGTGAAAGTGTAGTCATATTTGAGGTGTTTTTGGCACTTTTAACACCATCGCTCACCGATACTCATCACGCTTAATTCTTTGATATGCCCCGCTAGTTGTACCCTTTTGTTGTCAACAAATTAGATGTAGCGGGCTACCCACATCCCTTGTGGTGAAGTCCAGTTGGGGCATACTACGACGACATCTGAAGAAATTTTGATACCAAGCCCAAAGAAGAAACTACCGATGCCATTTAAGTGGGTAAATTGCTATCTCTCGGCTTTGTGAAGATTCACCCGAAATTGCTCCCGCTGGAGATTTAATAAGGTACTCCAACAACACTCTACTAAAGAGACTCTTTCAATTCTTTTGAATCTTCTACTTGACACTACAAAAATACATACTTACAGGCCCACTGCTGCACAACTAATGCTAAAAATTCTGATCGCTCTCAGCATTGCGCACTTGCGGCTGCTTATACACTGCACCGCCAAATATTCAAGCCTGAGTAGTTCCATGTGCCTGTGAATCACCACCATTCAGGCTTGAGGTCTAGCGCATTTCCAATACAAGGACGCATTCGCTTTCGGCTGAGACTTGACTCTTAGAGCGCGTTGTCGCCACCAGAGAGATTATGCACCCAACTGCCCCATGAACAAACACCTGGCACCAGTTCCACCCCAAGGAAATTTCCTGGCCGAATGAAACCCCTCCACTGAGTAAAATTTTGTGATTCAAAATATTAGGGACTTCTGAGCGAGCATATTCTCTCGGTCCTTTCGACTTGTTCACCCTTGCGTTAGAATCCACTATGAAACAAGTGGGGCCAGATTAGATCGGCCCTACTCCAAGTCTCCATGAAACCCTAACTGTCCATACAAGCTTCTTGAAAAGATTGAAAGCAAGTTTCGGGCATGCTGAGGCAGACACTTTGACAAAGCTAGGCTCTTTTTAGCCACCCGAGTATACCGCTTCTACGCCACCGGATCTGCAGTTTCCGTGACTGCGATGGTGACTGTGGCTGGTTCTCAACGTGAAAATTTCTGCAGCAAAAAGTCCCAATTTGCTGCGATTTGATAATTGTGTGAGCTGGTGTAAGTTAGACATTTTGTCACGTTTCAAGTATCTCTGCAATCTGGAAATTCTCTATGCTCTGGTCTCCGCACTTTGCACAATTTATATTTTTGTATGAGCTCTGCACTAATTTCATCCTTTTATAGTCTCTTATTTAGCATCCATCCTTCCATAGTCTACCCTTCCATAGTCTATCCTTCCATAGTCTATCCTTTCTTAGACCCTTTCATAGTCACCCTTTGAGAGCCTCGGTATACCAATTTCAGTCTGCTTAATGCTTCTTCGAAATGTGCTCCCTGGAACATGGCCGCACCTTGTGCCTTTTCACAGTGAGGAGGGGATCCCAAAGTGGCCGCGCGCTGTACATCTTTGACAGCGCAGCAGATGGTTGCAGATGTGGAGTGGGGCTGGACAAGACACCCGTGCACCACGAAATGCTACATACTCGCGAGTGCACCGTGGCATCTTATCGTCACCAAAATGGACGGTGTCAGAATCATAAACATAAGGCTTCATCCCGTGACCAAGGTGCTTGCAGCATCTTCCATCGCTTTGGCTATAATTACACAGATGGGCTTCTTGAGTATCCCGCGCGTGTTGTTCTTGCCCTCGAAAATCATCCTAGAGCCGTGGCGACTCTATACGTCTTACTGCTATTTTGGGAACCTCGACTTTGGTCTCATCCAGCGCATCTTCACCATGTCACAAACAAATGAAGCTTTGGAGCGAGCGTACTTGGTCAAATTGCATACCTTGCCCCTGAGGTGGTATAAAGGCTTAGATGAGAGCATCCTCCGGCAGAAATTCGAAGAGAACAGGGCTTGGGACTTTGCCTATTTCCTCTTCCGCATGAGCTTTTCCATTGTGGCATGTGTCACGCTACTCAACCAGTGGTATGACGTGGCCAAATACTATCTAATACTTGGGCCTACAATGAACGGCGTGCTTCTCTACATACTGTGCCGGAACATGCCTGAGGATATATTCTATTTTTTGGGCATTCGAGTCAAGGCGAAATATGCGCCATTCATTGAAACTCTTATGTCGATGGTTCTATCCTACGACTTTCAGACCCTCATTAGTGCCCGCAAGGACTTCTTGCAAGCGATTATTGTGTTTTTGGGGTCGAGATTTGTCATCAGCACGCTTTTTGAGTTTCTAGTTGGCCACATTTGGTGGTTTGTGGAGTTTGTGTATCTCAACAGAACCACTTCACAGGCTCTCTGGGACAAGTCAGCCACTGAAATAGTCCCTGGGCTGATATTCGGAGATTTTGAGCTCATCAATATATTCCGCTGGCTCATCACTCCGCCCTGGTATTTCTGGATCACAAAGAAAATGCGTGCTGAGCAAGCAAACTTGAGGGCCTAGTTCAGGGACCGTGAAAAGTTTGCGGTTGAGTTTGAGGAAGCAGGGCGATGCATGGTCTTGCAAGACAAGGACAATTTCCATAAATCAAGTTAAAAGCGTCTTCGGGTCAGTTTATCAAACGGAACAGGAAGGCGAACGCTCAAGTGGTAAAGCCTCATTGGAGCAAATATTGCTGGCTTTTCAAGACCTCCGACCATGCTCCAATCCTCCCCAATGAGATGATGTTTTGCTGAACATTCACTCAGTATGACTACTCTTGGATCAGAGAATTCAACCCACTATTGCTCGATCGACCAGAACGATCAGGGTCGTACGTGAAGAAATATGCGAACACGTGGCTGAACAACAAAGCATACTACTGTTGACGGTTGCAATGCAAAATCCTGGCAGAATACCTGGAGCCGACACAGAAGTGATATTTAGCGGCATCACATCCCGAGGCAAATCTCAACACGTGCACAAGTACAGGTTCAACGATTAGAATGTTCTTCCCCAGCGCCGCCATTCCCAAGAGATGTATCTACTTTGGCGATTTAGTGTGCCAGGTGAAAGAGATCAGGGCTTACTGATGTGCTTCTAGACCCTGAAAGATCTTCCGAGCCACTCCAGCAAGGACAGGCTGAAGTTTTGAACGATAATGCAAAGCTGATGACGAGACAGAAAAATGAGAAAAAACTGAAACTGGTAGAGCGCAGACTCTCAGTAAAAGCACCAAGGCCCCCAAAAGATCTTCAATGACGTGGGGTACTCGAAACAACTTGAAGCCTTAGTCTCCCAGTCTAGATGGTTCCCAGCTTTTCCATACACTCCACTACAGTGGATGGAGGTGATGGAAGGTTCAGACTCTTCGAAGCCGCTGAAGTACCGCAGTAAAGCCACAGACTGCAGATGTGCGGTCAATGTTTTTGAGTTTGTGTGTTCCGGCAGTGTAAGGCCTCATACACATAAGCCCCACATTCGCCTAAAGTGCGAGCCTAGGCCGGGGTTTCTGTTTTTTCCGACAGAGTCATTGTATTCAATCAAACAATTTACTGGATAGAGAAAGTGATTGACCAAATGACCCATGAATGAGGACTCAATGAGTTGACTGCATGCTTTGACTTGGATATGGACTAGGAAACGAGTGATTGGTTGGGTAGGTATGGAGGGGTTGACTAGGTATGGAAGGGTTGACTAGGTATGGAAGGGTTGACTAGGTATGGAGGGGTTGACTAAGTATCGAGCGAACGATTGGTTTGGTAATCTTTCGAGTCCACACCCGTGGCTATCAACGTCTCTGCTGACCTGAATCTAGTCGTCGAACCTAATTCACTGTGGACCAGTTGAAGTGCAATGACTCAGTAGTAGTCTAGACAAATTTTTGTCCAGACCAGTTTTAGTGTAAACTTTCTTGACCCAATAGTCTGTCGCGACTTGTCTCTCGATTGGATCCTCCGTTTGTCCTAACGTTCGAGCCCCCCTTTCTCTATAGGACGCCCATAGTGTTTTTGTTTCTCTCCTCTAGTAACTCCTTTGGCCACTTGGCGCTTCCCCATCACTGTGCCGTCCAGAATTCGGGGTCCCTTCTGCAACGCCCCACAGCCGAGAAGCCGAGCACGCGCGCAAATCCTACTGCACGTCCCATGCACAGGATAAAACACTCGGCCCTAACTCACTTGGCTCTCACCTTACACGCCCAAAAACCCCTTCAAGTACTCCGGTCAAGCCGAGACTACGTGACGTTCATGAAACTAAAAGAACTGCCTTTTCTTCGCCCAGTCTCCCGTCATTGATCAGACGCCAGCACTCCCGCAGTTTCAGATCCGCATTTACTCAAGCCACAGGCACTTCTCTTTCATCACTCCTTGATCACTCCCTTGATCGATCTTCCAGACATTTCACCACTATACTTCACCCCTCGCCTTTCAAATCGAGACGTTTACTTGAAACATTCACATTCACTTGAATCATTCACGTGAAACATTCACGTGAAACATTCCCTTGTGTCATTCACTTGTGCCACTCACTTGTGTCACTCATCGCTCCGTTCATCATCACCACATTCTCGACCGCTGCGTCGCGTGAAGCATGAAATTATACGAGGATCTACGTGCAGAGGTGGAGGCCATGCAAAAGGATGATCTCCATCCGAAAGTGGTTGCGCTCGTGCAGGCGTTTCTCAACTACTTGAAAGAGCCTCGGTACCAAAACCCGCTATCGGTGGGCGAGCTCAGCCGGCTCTTCTCGGCATTCTACGATGACCTCAACTCCCTAGTCTTGGACATATACACCCAGCTGAACTCCAATAAGCGCCTGCTCATCCAGCAGTCCATCATCTTCAGCGCGGACGATACCACATATGACTACTTGAATGCCATTGCAAACTACTCCAGCAACTCGCTGTCGAAGTTACTGAAACGCTCCGACCCCGCGGCTTTATACCAGCTACGCGTTTTCACATACTACAAGTTTCTCACGGTTTGCAAGAGCATCGACTTGGCTCAGACCGTGTTGTTTTCCTCCACAGCTCCCTCGGAGTCCATTCCATTGTATCAGAAGCTTTTGCGCTACGACCTGCGCGATATAGCCTTCCAGGAGCTAATTACCGAGAAGATCCATATTTTGCGCAACTTGAACTTGTCCATCGAGTGTTTTTTTGAGTCCTCCGACTTCCCCGAGTTTCTGAAGATAAACCAGTTCTTCATGACCCTTGAAGACGAACAACCTTCTTCTTTGGCCGACGTTAAGGCCCATTTTGCGGCCCTTTCTGCTCTGGTGACCCCCCAGGCAAAGCTACTTCAGATTCTCCGCATTCAAAAGTCTCTCATTAGCTTGTGTTCTGCTTTGTACGAGAAAGACTCCTCCAAAGTGAGCAACGATGTGCTTTTGCCTGCTCTCATCTACATTGTGATATATTACTTGCCCTCCGACAAAGTGGAGCTCTACCTCAATTTAAAGTTTGTCAAGTCATTCTGGAATATGATGGACCCGGACCACGTGAGCGTCGCCAATTTCTCACTCTCGTCATCGGTGGCTTTCTACAACCCCACAAATCGCAAGACGCGCAAGCTGTCCTCGCTGAAGAACCTTTTTGAGCTTCTTAACCTCGTGGACTCCGAAGAAGCGGACTTCGACGCTATAGCAACCGACAAGAACGAGGAGTTCCGCTCCAATGCTTCCATTGTCGAGTTGATCCAAGCTGAACATCTCAACAACGGCGAGTTGCAATTCTACTTGACGAATTTTGAAGCTATACTCTTTTTCTTGCAGCAAACTCCAATTCTGGAGATGGTCCCACGAGACTTCACCATCCCATCCAGGTTTGCTGAGAACGAGTTGATCTATACCTCAGTCCAGCTGATTGTGGACAGGGAAGTGGCTCCTGATTTGCAGAAAATGTCGGGAAAATCCCGCGCCGAGCTCTTTGACGAGGAGATTGATGTCTCAAATAGATCCCGCTCTAGCTCTTTATTCAACACCATATCGAGTGCGGTTTCCCATACCGTGCGGTCCCGCTCCAATTCGTCTGCTTTGAAAAGCACAGAAATTAAGGAGGCTCCTCAAATCGACTTTGAGGACTCTATCTCAGCTGCGGGTCCTTCCCAGGACGCCTACAGGTTGAACCAGGTGAAAGGACTTTTAGGAAAAATAGGACTGGTGTCCAATTATCAATTTAAAGCTCCTGTTGAAATCGAGGTCGATAGTCCCGACAAGTCCGAAAACAGAACCAAGCGTTCCCAAACAATACTAGATCGTATTTCACCAAGCCACTCCGGAACAAGGTCTGAATCGGAAAATGCTTCGGCTATTGTCCCTCGAAAATCCGCTATGCTATCCACCAAATGGTCCAATGGGGTGTCAGAATTCATGAACAAAATAAGCACTGCTGCTACATCCGCCACGTCTACAAATGACGCAACATTGACTGCTTCACATCCCTCGCATACTTCGTTGCATTCCATTGACGATCCGTTTGAGGATTCCTCAAGAAAATTCGACTACGGAATTCGGTCGTCTAGTGCCCAAACCATGGATAAATGGCTCAATAACATCCCGGCGAATTCATCATCAGCAAGCCTGCTGGACTCTAAATCACATGAAAATGAAGGCTACAGGGCAGAAAACAACGACTTTTCAACAACCCCTGTTAATGGCGGCTCGGTATTCAGTGCTTCGTTTGGGGAGCTCACAAAGTATAAGTCGATTGATTTCGAGTCGTTGACGATCAACGACTTGAAGAATTTGAAAAGGTACTACGACCAGTTGTGCACTGAGGTGTTGATGACTAAAACCGAGTCGAAAACGAGCAACGATTATTTGGAGGATAAAGAGGACGCGTGATCAGCCATAGAGAGAGCACGAGGTTTATTGCATGGAACGGGCAATCAGGAGCAACCGGAAGTGCGAATTAGGTAATCGACGTTGGGAAGATCACGTGCGCGGCTTATCTTCGCGGAACAATCCAGAACTCCACCAGGTTCCATATATAAATACATAGGCCTCTGACGAATGCAGCATTATGGCGGACCTTGCACATCCAGGCGACTACGGCAGGAAGCACAAACTATCCAGCCTTGAGCCACCACGTGCCAAGAAGCGCGTGCGCTTGGAGGCTATGCTCGAGAGCTTATCGCTAGAGGGCTCTCGAAGGGCGTCTACCCCGGTGTATATCAACCCCTTGGCTATTCCCGAAAAAAGCCAGAAGAAGCAAAAACGGAATGACATTGATTCTATAATATCCGGAAAGCTTTATGAGTGCTATAAGCAAGACCTCCTACGAGGGTTCAAGGTCGTCCGGTATAAGCATCCCGTGGCTATAATAATGTGGCGGTTCAAGTCGTGGATCAAGCGCCTCTTCAATGTTTTCATCAGCAAGTACAACCGGCAGAATCCGCATCTTCAGCCTATGAAAACGTTCCGCGACTACGCCCAAATAATGGCTTTGGTGGAGGACAAAATGGTGAATTTCTCGCTCGCGGATCTTTTGCATATCGTTGTGCAAGAAAGCGGGCTTGAAGTGAAGGCCATCGAGAGAAAGCGGGAGAAGTCAGCGGACTCCACCAAGTTGCAGGAAATCAAGGAGGAAGAAGATGTGGTGAAGCAGTGCAACTACCACTACTGGGATCGGCTCCGAACGCGACCGGCGGATGTGGACATGGACATTCTGCAGGGCTCAGATCTGCCTGCGGATATGGACTTGGACGAACCCTCGGAAGCAAATTACGGAAACTATTACGCTCTGAGTACTTAGCTGTTGAGAGAAGCTCGGTTACATGGACACATTTGCGTACATACGAACTAGCAGGACTACGCTGGACCAATAATGCCATAGTATTACGAAATTAACAGTAGCGCTCGGTCTCATGGGGTCACGGGCATGCTTTCATCCGACTCCGTACCCACGCAGAGACAAACTGAATTCTAGAGCACCTGTATCCATTCAAGCATATCAAGACCTAAATAGTCCCCAGGGGAGTCTAGGGTTTGTACACGAACGATACCTGGCGAGGAGGGAAATATCCTGCATGTAGACCGCCCTCTCCACGCTGTCTAAGCAAACTGCAAGTCAGACCACAACTATAACCGACACAATTTGGCCATTCCACGCCTCTGTTTTGCCCATCCTTGCTCAGATAGCTGCAGCTTGGCCTAGGTGAAAGACCCGGCCCAATGCAAGCTTTGTGCAGGCGCGCACCCGTGCACCCGAAAAACATGTTGATATTTTTTCCCCATTCCAAGAGCACCAAGGAACCAACCCCGGGAAATTCAGCTGCGCTCCGAAATGTCTAAAGAATTGGCCGAGGAGGAAATCCGAACCCTCGATCTGGACATCGACCATAACTCGTCTGAGTCGGGGGACGATGTCATGGACGATTCCTCCGAAGAGGATGAGGACGAGGATAACGACGAAGAGGCCATTAAAAAAGTCCGTGATGGGTTCATTGTTGATGATGAGGAGGAGGTAGATGATGCACCCACTCGCAAAAAGCGCAAGCACAAGCGCAAGCGGGAGAAGAAGCCTGCTCTCTCTGATGACAACGATGCGTTGGACGATGACGACTTAGAGCTTTTACGAGAGAACTCCGGAGCCGCACCGCGAAGAAACGCTGAGTCCAAGTTCAAGCGGCTCAAGAGAGCGCTGCCCACGGGCGAAGAAGACGAAGACGGCTCTGACGAAGGTGCAGGACGCCGGAAAATAGGTGGGTTGAACGACTTTTTCTCCGACGACGATGCGGAGGAAGCTCTTGCCGACGAGCAAATCGGTGGTGAGGAGCGTAATATCCTTGACGAGTTTGAGGACTTTATTGAGGACGACGAGTTCTCTGACGAGGAGGAGGCGCGAGCCCAAAAGACTGAACGCAGACAAGCGGTGAAGCTGAAGGGGCTCAAATTGGACACGTCGAAATTGTCCAACGTCGACAGAGAGAGTTTGCAACAGCTTTTTGAGGTGTTCGGCAATGGTGCAGAATATGAATGGGCTTTGGAGGCCCAGGAGATCGAAGATGAGGGCAATAATGATCAGGAACCCGCCGCGCTAGACGAGGTGTTCGAGCACTCCGAGTTGAAGGATCGCATGCTCACGGAGGAGGATAACCTTATTCGAATCATCGACGTCCCTGAGCGGTTCCAGAGATATCGCCTGACGTTAAACTACATTGATTTCGACGAGGCCAACTTGCAGAAGGAAAAGAAGTGGATTGGCGACATCCTCTACACGGAAAAAAAGAACGCCTTGGGTGATCAGATCAAAGAGCCGTTCATGGAGGCTGTTGGCTGCGTGGTAGAGTTCATCTCCAAAGATAATTGGGAAACGCCGTTCATATGGACCCATCGCCGAGACTTTTTGATCCACACGGAGGAAGTCACTGAAGTAGATGGAACGGTGAAAAATAATGTGGTCAAGCTTCTTTTTGAGGACGACTTGTGGCGGATCGTTCAGCTTGATATCGAGTACCACTCTCTTTACGAGAAGAGGCTCAATGCAGAAAAAATGGTGTCCCAGTTGGCTATAGATGATGATTTGATTCGTGATATCGATTCTTTGGACTCCATGGTGGCTATCCAGGACTTGCAAGATTACGTGAACTTCACGTACTCTGCAGAATTGAGAGCTGTTTCCCAAAACAAGGATTCTGGCGATGATGAAGATGACAAAAAGGCTGCAAAAAAACACTCCAAGTATGCTATCTTCGAGAGAATCCGGGAAAATGTTCTATACGACGCAGTCAAGGCCTACGGTATCACAGCAAAGCAGTTCGGGGAGAATGTGCAAGACCAGTCGACCAAAAATTACGAAGTGCCCTACCGAATCCATGCTACTGACGACCCGTTCGAGTCACCTGAGGATATGCTCGCGAGATTGATTGAAGACGACGATATTTTGTTCAAAGACCCAAAAAACGGCTTGAGTGCAGTCCGCAAGACTTTTGCTGAGGAGATTTACCACAACCCCAAAATCAGGCACGAAATTCGTCAAGTCTACAAAAACTTTGCCTCTTTTTCAGTGAGCATTACTGAAAAGGGACGCAGCACGTTCGACAATTTCCCTGCATATGCTGATTTCAAATACGCCAAAAACCTCTCGCCAGCGGATTTGGTGAGGTCACCCGATCGGTTCTTGAGAATCCTCGAGGCTGAAACAAAGGGTCTCATTCTGGTGCAAATTCGAACTAATGACGGAGACAGTTGGTTTGAGTCCATATTCAACTGCTTGATCTCAGACGGTACATCAGAGATTGCCGAATTATGGAACAAAGAGCGTGAGAATGCCTTATCCTTTGCCTTCAAGAGATTGACAAGTATGGTGGCACTCAATACCAAGGAGGATTTGCGTCGGGAGTGCGAAAGGTTGGTTGCAGCCGAGCTCAGATCCAGATTCCTCATTAAAGTGGACCAAGCTCCATTCACACCTTTCGGCTACGACAAGGGTACGAAGCCAAATGTTTTGGCCCTCTCTTTCGGAAAGGGTGATTTTGACAGTGCTGTGGTGGGAACTTTTGTGAGAGACACAGGCAAAATTAGCGATTTTTTCAAGTCCGACTGCAACCCCTCAAGAGACAGAGAAAGCGAGGAGAAATTTTCAGGCCAGTTGCGGGAATTCTTTGACAGAAACCTTCGCAACCATAAGCCTGATGTGATTGTGATTTCCGGGTACAGTACGAATTCAAAGCGGTTGTTCGATGCTGTGCGCAATTTTGTGATGAAAAACAACCTTGTCGCTAACAGTGACGAGGTGGCAGAAGGGGCTAGTCCCCCGTTGATTCCAGTAATCTGGGGCCAGGACGAAACCGCTCGTTTGTACCAGAATTCTGAAAGAGCGCTAATCGAGCTCTCAGACAAACCCACTTTAGTCAAGTATTGTGTGGGATTGGCGCGTTACGTTCAAAGCCCATTGTTGGAGTACATCTCGTTGAAGGATGACATCTTATCGCTTGTCTTTTACGAGCATCAAAAATACCTTTCTAATGACGTTGTGAAGGATGTGCTTGAGACAGCCTTCGTGGATATTGTTAACATGGTCGGAGTTGAGATAAACGAAGCCTTGCAGGATTCATATGTTGCACAAATGTTGCAGTATGTGGCCGGATTGGGTCCGAGAAAAGCCTCGGGTGTGTTACGGAATATCAATGCCAAGTTGGGAACCTTGACTACGCGGAGTGACCTTATTGAAAACGAACTCACAACTGCCAACATTTTCTTCAACTGCTCATCTTTCTTAAACATTCCCTATGATGAGGGCGTTTCCATGAGAGATCTCTCGATCGAGCTTTTGGATGCCACACGTATCCATCCGGAAGATTACAGTTTGGCGCGTAAAATGGCCGCCGATGCTCTCGATCTTGACGAGGAGGATATGGCTCACGTGGAGGAGCTGGGAGGCATTATTTACCAGTTGATGCAGGAAGGCGTCAGCAAGGTAGACGATCTCAACTTGACAGCGTTTGGCAAGGAGTTGGAGTCCAAGTTTGGCAAAAAGAAGTACGCCACGCTTCAGAGTATCAAAGAGGAGCTTGTGAACAATTTCGAGGAGCTTAGAAGATCGTTCCACCTTTTGGAAAACGCCGAGATCTTTCGCATGTTGACTGGAGAAACCGTGGAGAGTTTCACGCGAGGATGTATTGTTCCGGTCACCATCAACAGAGTTGGCAAAAACTTCCGCGACGAGAATGGAAAGGTGAAGTTCTTGCGGGTGTCGACATCCACCAACATTCAAGGAACAGTAGAGGAGGGGCACATTTTGAGGAATGCCGACTTCGAACAAGGGCAGGTGATCCAGGCAGTCATCACCGACGTCAACTACGAGACGTTCTCGGGTACGTTCAGCACGTTGCCTGAGGACATCAGCAAAGCCGCTTTGCCCAAGTTTCACAAGGACCCCGCCAAGTGGGACTTTGCTCTAGAAGAAGCAGACAAGCAAAGGGAAAGCGCCAAGGAAATCGCCAAACTCGCCAAAATGCGCAACATCCAGCATCCGTTGTTCCACAATTTCAACCACAAGCAAGCCGAGGAGTACTTGGCGCCACAGGCCATGGGCGACTGTGTGATACGTCCGTCGTCTCGCGGAACAAACTTCCTCACAGTCACGTGGAAGGTGGGCACGAACCTTTTCCAGCATTTGAGTGTGGAGGAGGTGACGCACAACACAGGCAAAGAGTACATTGTGGAGCGCAAGCGGTACTCGGACTTGGACCAGTTGATCTTCCAGCACGTGCAGGCCATCGCCAAGCATGTCAACGAGATGGTCCGGCACCCCAAGTTCCGAGAGGGCACGTTGGCCGAGGTCAACGAGTGGTTGGAGTCTTACACGCGGGCCAACCCCAAGAACAGTGCTTATGTGTTCTGCTACGACCACAAAGCACCAGGGTGGTTTTTGCTCTTGTTCAAGGTCAATGTGAACACGCCAGTGACCACGTGGCATGTGAAGACCGAGGTCAACGGGTTCGTGTTGAAGGGGTTCTCATACCCAAGTATGATGAGGTTGTGCAATGGGTTCAAGCAGACATTCAAGTCTCTCGTGAGCGACCAGACGAACTCTCGTCCAGGCTACGGGTACTGACCGTGAAGAACACGGGTGTATAATAATAAAACAGATGCAAGTTGATGGGGGACTCGAGACTGGGGTCCTCAGTGCCTCAACCTGATGCCACCTGAGCTGCAGTAGGTGTTGGACTGGGCCTTTGTGGCCTTGGCAAAAAGAATGGGAAGTGTTCATACTCGTTACCAGGCTTTGATATTATTTAATTTGGATTCTTCTGTGATTCCTCGGTGCTTCCTTTTTATTGTCTTCAAAAAAAAAACACTTCTTTATGACTTCGATCGAAATAAGTAACTCGGGTTATGCTTCGACGGTCAATAGTCACCACATCCAACTTAATTTCGTGTTCGAAGTAAGTATGAACTTTGAAGAAATCAATCATACAACCTACTGAATGGGGTCGCACGGAGCATCTAATCTGAGTCAGCTACGATCAAGTGCGATAATGCCAAGGCTGTAACAAGTATTTATGCGCGCGAATTCTATATCACCGTTTGTTAGTTTCGTCAAGTGGTACGGAAAGATGTATTCATCGATGGTCTCTAAAATAATGGATTTTCCTGCCATGTATGAAAGCTGGCCAAGACAGCGCAACAGCATCTCATCGTGAGTGGTCAAGGGCAGATCTTCCCAGAGACTTTCGAGGACTAGTTTCCGCTTATCGCATTTTTGCTAATTTCTTCAATTTTTCTTTTTTATGTTTTTCTTGATACTTTGTTATGTGTTCTTTTTTGTTTACCTCAAGGCTGCCTCACGTCAAGCCCCCAAATATGATGACAAGGTGGGATCCACCCCGCGCCCAGACCGAAGCCATGGGTAGCGCACTACCAATGATCAACCATCCGATTCAAATGAGCCCAGTCAGGATCCGAGCAGATTCACCGGTGCATCCCTTGGTGTTGGATTTCTAGTAACTTCTGGTGCGTAGAGAAGAGGCGCTCCTTGAATTCGGGGTCTCTGGCGAGTCCCCGCATTGCACATTGCAGGAAAATTTTGCATCCAGGAAGAATGCAGCCCAGTTTAGTCTGGAGGTGCTCAAGTGAGCAAACCAGCGCGGAAAAAGGGCGGGAATATCCACTTAATACGATACAAACGCTCAATCGATGGAGGGTGACATTATTTTTCAAGCGGGTTCGAACCAGCGTGGAGAAAGGCCTCAATCCAAAAAGACATTTTGTTCAGACCACGGCTCAAAACGGTTCACACCACACTAGCAAAACCCACCCCGTCAGGGTATACAGGATATCCTGGCTGCCGATGCTTTTTCAACTTTTGAAATTTGATTGGTAGGGAAAGACCCCAAAATATTTGAGAAAATTCACCAGGGACGATGTTCCAGAATCTCGATTTCTAAAATTTTATTTGGTGCGAAACATCACCTTTTGGATTGAAAGACTATACAGAGGGGCACGCAACTTCCTGAGTTCTTGATTTCTTTAATTTTGCTGATATGGCCCCAGAGATTTACTACGTTGGCCCGAATGCTTTTGAAAAGTACTTGAAACAGACCAACACCAGTTTCGTACACCCTCATGGCTCTAGCTATCTGCCGATCACACCAGTTTCGGTAGGTTAATTAGAGAGCAATGTGCTGGATGAGTTTTTGAAACTTCACCAATAAAATTCAATGAGTTTGAAGCTTTTTGTTTGAAGCGCTTGACGCATTGCCGCAAAGGTTCGAATATTTTAAAATATATCGTCATTGTACATTTATTTTGCGCAGCCCAAGTGCAAGTTCTGACAAGTTAGTCCATATATTTTTCTTATATTTATACGAATACCAGCCGCCTTAATAAATGTTCAATCGCCGGACTTTGCTTTTCACCGCCTGGGCCAACATGATTCATGAAGACTCCGCGCCGCCAGTGAACACACCAAAGCATGGATTCTCCATCACGACGCAAGAGTCTCCAGCTCAAAGAGCTTGACTCTGTAGTGCATCCAGCTCTGAGAGATGCTGCTTTTTACTGGTCAGCAGTGTACCAAAGCTGGTCATGTTGGAAACCTTTCAGTCATCGCCCAGTCCACTCTGGTCTTTCTCGGCTCATAGGATATCATACCTCGCTCCATATGGCTTAGCCCTCACTCTCTTGTTTCCCGAGTATCCCCACCAGCAACTTCCCTTGATTTTGGCTGGTTTCACTTAAACATTAGTTGCCAGTCCCTCCACCCTACTCTGGCAAGCCCCCATAGGTTTGTAGGTAAGTGGTGCCAGATGTCTGGTCGAAGAAGCTGCATGATTTCCCGCCTGATCTGCCGCTTGTGGTCACCGCGCTTGTTAATCTTTTGGCCAGAGGGGCATTTACTATTAAATGGGAGAGACCAAGTTTTTAAGAAAGATTAATAGATCGATTTGGGTTTAGGTTGGAGAGCGCGGAAAGTTATCGAAAGTGCTTATGAATCCAAAGACTCTTAACTGTAACATTTTATGTTTTTACGAAAATTTCTGTTTTCTATAAGAATATTTATTAGTCTTATATATCATCTTTTCTGAGTTGTATAGGACGATATTGGCTCTGTTCGCTTTGAACTATTCTTTTGAGTAGCGGAATATTCTAGGGTGGAGCATGCAACAAATTCGCGGAGGTTACATACAACCCCCATATGGCTCAAGTAAGCTTCACCTTATTGGCCAAGTGATAAATATAACATACCGAAAATGGATTTAACGAGTTATCAATGAGATTTGCATTCACAAGACGAAGGAATCCTTGTTAGTTATGGTAGCACTTTCATGGATAATCAACTAGTACCTGGAGATACCATTAAGGATGGGTCTAGGATAGAGGACATTTTCAGGAGCATCGAGCCAAGCATCTAGAAGAGGCCGAGAAATTTCGGGGCATCAGCCTTGAAGTGGGTTATGGTCCATGAAATTACTTCGAAGAATTACTTTGAAACTTTTCATTGATCATAGGATGATTAGAAATTGGGTGGTTTCTTTACCTTCTGATCCAAAAGGTTCTGACAGGAACAAACAAAGAGGATGAAGGTTTTTGGAGCAATTCGCACTCTTTTTGCAGTCGATACATAGCATTGCGCAGTCTCTAGGGTCCATTCCAATGAGCAAGCGGGCAAACTGTAGGCATGCAGACTAACAAATAAGTATGCAAAGGCGATTTCAATCGCTCGTTCAGAGATCGGCTGGTTTCAGATATCGATACCTTCTGAGGCTTATAGCCGGATCCCACAGTTGGGCACTTGCAGGTATGGGGTGCATACCTAGGCCCCGTTCTAGCGGGTTCGACGCCAGCTGAAGGTGTACCAAATGAAAGGGAACCTTGCTTGATATCGGACCATTTCAAATGACTCTCTTCACCATTCCAATGCATTTGGACGAGCCCTGAAGACTGTCAAGAATTAACCTTGGGCCCCGTGAATCGCATTCGCATGGTTCGCAATTGCACAAGCCTCCTTCTCGGAAATCCATGGGGATTGAGTATTAACATTATCTGGCTCGCCTGCATGCTACTATCAAGGGATCATTAACAATGCTTTCAAGGCAAACTCCATTTATAGAAATTGCTTGACGAAGTTTTTACAGGAATCGAGGATCGTCTTATGGGCATGTGCCGTCAAATGCATGTGCATGGAGCTGTATTGAGACATCTCAACAGCAGACGTACTTAAATCTTTGGTCCTCGGGCTCGGTGGCTATGCTATTGGTTCAAGTGCATGACGTAGTTCCAGTCCCTCCGTGCCTTTTACACGCCTGTCGACGTATTTGCTAATGACCGTCTCGCTTCAAGCCACACTATGAATGGACACAGCCACGTATCCTTCAATGTTGGTCAATGCTCTCCATTCTAGGGCGAAGCGATGCAGTCCGCACAATTATAGATTGGTCCGGAGTTTGGACCTGAAGTTATCTCCGTCCACATAGCAGCCCATGAGCCACCGGTCACCGCCGTTTTGATCGAAAAACCCAAGCCGTGAGTGCACCACCCTACGATTGTCAAATATTACCGCGCTATTCTCTGGCATCTTGACCATGTACTGGTTGGCCTCATTGGTGAGAGCCTGCTCAAAGAGAACCATCCCCCGCAAAAAGTCATCAAAAAGCTGCAGGTTTTCCGTGGAGGTGATGTGGTGCTCGAAAGGGCCCTGGAATGGCGGTGAGTAGTTCACTGCCTGAATGATGGGCTTGCCATCGGCATCCTGCAAGTACGGCTCCTCCACCACCGTGGGCCGCATATAGTAGTAGTATTCGTTGTTATTCTTGTAATGGAACGTCACAGGAACCCGTTTGAGCGCCTCGTACGCTGCATTGTCCGTGTCCCGCACATGCTTCACCGCCAAGTGCAGATCCGCAAAAATACTCTCTCCACCCTGGGTCAGGTTCTGTATATAGTGTAACAACTGGAGTCCTGGCGGAGACTCGTAGTAGCACAAGTCCATATGCAAGGGCAAATACACATTTGTGTTGGCCACGTTCTTAGCATTCCGGTCATTCCGCACGTCAAACAACGTGCCGTAAAAGGTCGTCTTCACTGACCCGAACCGATGCCCCATTTTGTACACCGGCCAGAGACGGCTGTTTTCCTCGGTGAGTGTCTGTGTCTGCGGCACTTGCAAGGGGTTGTCAACGTTATTGATGAAACAAATGCCATACTTATTAAGTGCCTCCAAGGCGCGTTTGAACGTGTCTTGTCCCTCCAAATATGCGTGGTAATCAACCTGAATGGTCTTGAGGTCTTTGAGAAGGTCCACGCGGTTCCATGGCATTTGGCGGCTATGGAAAAACTTGCCTTGGAAACGGTTCCGTGGGCAGCTAGCCTTCACTAGGAACAGCTCGGGATATTGCGACTCCAACACCGATTGGTCTGGATGCATCCACGTGATGTGCAACTGCGGTTCAGCGTGTCCCGACACAACCAGGGGGGGCTGGGCGATCTGTAGCCCATGAGCCACTTGCGCCGTGCCAAAAGTTTTCTGACGGGTGGATTGATCCACCGACGCAGGAGAGGAGCATGCGTCTCGGAGGAAGACTGAGCTGAAGGTGACTTCTTGCGGGGTTTCTGCGGAGAGTTGCACGGTGACACTATGGTTGTCATAGGAGATGACGGCCAAGCGCCGGCGGCTTTCTCTAAGGGCTGAACGAACGCAATTAGGGATATTCGAGCGAATCATGGTGTTGGCGATAGGCAAAGCAGAGGAGCTTTCGAAATGCGGGGTGCGCGATGGTGCCGCGGTCCTGATAAAGCCAAAAGAAAAAAGAAAGTGATACCCACGAGGTTCGAACTCGTGCCTCCGAAGAGACCAGGAATGTATGGTAAGGTAACCTTACCCTGGCGCCTTAGACCACTCGGCCAGAGTACCTCTTCTTCCAAAAAGAATTTGAGTAACATTANACCTCTTCTTCCAAAAAGAATTTGAGTAACATTAAGTCAAAAAGATTTGAAATAATTTTTGTAACATTCATTTCATCTTTTGCGGGAATTTCGAAAAGGCAAAAAACATATTCGAGCTTATTGGCCGTGTATGAAATTTACTCAAACATGTTTAGCGTTTCAGTCTTGGTGTTCAGCCAACGGTGTGCTTCATTTACTCAGGCTTTAGTAGAGTCACTATGGTATTCAAGTAATATTTACAAAGTAAAAAGTCCCGATCTCCTCTTTCCAAATGGGTAGACTATGAGCGCCGCAGCAAAGAGTCCCACACTAATTCCGATGGAAACCTCCACCATCGTAGCACCAAAACTCAAGGAGCTCAAGTCTGTAGATGTGGAAGTTGAAGACGAGGAATTGGTGATTTTGTTTGCAGTCGAAACTCCCGCAAGAAGCGTGCTCTTGGAAGCGATTCCCGATGGCACCTGCACGAAGATGGCGGGCAACATGGCACTGACGGCCATTCCCTTCCCGATACGGGAGTACATGTTTCCCAAAATACCAATGATGAAGGCTCCGATGGCCGCGGTGAACTCCGTCACGTTGGAAAAGTGCTTACCCGCAAAGTAAGTACCGACATACGACACCGCGGTGATGAAGGTCATCACTGGCAATTGACTAAAGCGAGCTTGATTCAAAAGCCCCAAGCAGCATGAAAACAACGGCACAAACAATATCCTCCATTTATCGTCCACTCCATGTTGGGTACTGCAAGTGGCTTCGTCAGTGGCACCTTTATCAACCCATCCGTACAATGCCGCACCCAAGGTGATTCCAAAGCCCAAAAACAACGAGTAGATGATGGCGTAAAACATCCTCACGGACCCTGCCACAAGGTTCTTGGACTGCAATTCCAACGAGCCACACAAAATGATATAACCTGGGAGAATAAGAGCGAGCGAGCCCTGGGTGATGGCTCCAAAGCAAAAGTGGTTGCCTCGAATGGAACCAATGCCTCTTGCGACAAATGACACCACGATGGAAGCCGTCACCTCGAAAACAGAAGAATAAAGATGTGATTTCGACGACATGAAGAATTGCAAGTAGCCGATGATCAGCCCCAAAGAAAACGCAATGGGGATGTCATACCAGCCGCCGCCAAACCCAAAGGTGCACACCGAGGCCGAGCCGAACCCAAAGAGTAAGACACAAAGCAAGGCCAGGTACTGGTTTTTGGACTTTAACAATTCTTCGAGCTTCAGACCCGCCTCCTCCACGCCGGTGATATCGTGGATCACGTCCTTGTATATTTTGTGCGTATCTGCAAGCTTGGAGAGGTTGACGCCTTGGGCACACCGCACCAAGTGCACCTCGGACGTTCTTGTGGCGGCATCACCAAAGGCGATGATCATGGTTCCCGGGAAATACACAAACTGTCCGTCGATTTCAAGCACACGGCTGGTCATCACCATGTACTCTTCGAGTCTGTGCGTAGGAGCTCCGTACATCATCAAGGCACGGCACATGCGGATGATGAACCGTTGCCTTTGAAGAATGTCGGCAATATGCACCGTGATGCGCAATTTCTGGTTGTTCTTTTTGAACTTCTTGCCCAACTTTTTGGGGTCGCCTTTGGGGGCCTTGGGGCGGGCATTCTGGAAAGATGGCAATTTAGCTGCATCTCCTTCCAATTTTTCATCTTCTCCGTCGCTTGGGCTATTGTATTCTGTGGGGGTGGAGGCCTGCTTCCCGCTGTAGATTCTTCCTGCTAAACGCCTTGGGCCGCTTTTGATCTTGCGCCCGTACTTTTTGAAATCATGGTGCTGTTTTTCACCGTACTCCTCAAACTGCTCGTCGGCCAAGTGGCCCCCCATCGAGGGAAGCGTTGCTTGCGACTTGTTGTCGCCGGAGTTTTGGTAGAGCTTAAGTAACGAGGAAAGCACTCCTGCATGCACCTGTTTGGGAGGTGCTATATACTCGCCGCCTTCAAAGAACTCGTCGTCGCGGATATCGTCGTCAAGATCTTCTTTAAGAAGGTCCGGGTTGGGCTGGTAGAACACGTCTGCGTCTTTGTCTGGCAGGGACTGGCCCACCGGTTTCTCGTTGTCCAAGAGAAAAGCCGTGGAATCCGCTTGTGTTTCTGCATCCGAGTTTTCGTACAGCTGAATCTTTGCTTGGTCCTGTACGTCGGGGGCGTGGGCGAAGATCAAGTTTTTGGCTTCCTGATTGAGCTGATCGAAGTTGAGGTTCCGCATTTCAATGGGCTGCTCCGTGGCACCACCCACGGTCTTTTCCTCATCCATGGCTTCTTCACTATGGCTGCTGGCGCCCGGAGCTAGGCCTCCTCCATTGAGAGTGCTCGAGGCCCCCGCAAAGTTGAGCACCTTGCCTAAAAATGTGTCAGAGCGCGATGGGGCGCTTTCACCCTGGGCCTGCTCTTGTAGCGACACCTGCCTGAAAATATCGCCTAGGCCATCCGAGTGTGCGGGCTGGGGCTTCTGGATCTCTGTGATGTCCGTTTCCTTGCGGCTGGACGAAGCAGAGTGGGGATTTTTTTTGTCGGAACTCAGAGAGCCACTCCCCACGGAGCGCGTGCTACGGCCACGGCTGGGGGGCCGGCCTTCGAAGTCATCATCTGAGGAGTCATAGTTATACGTATGCACAGGGTTGTAGTCAGCGGAAGGAGAGCCTGAAGCATCCGAGTCAGAGGAGTCCTGGTTGTGGGGCACGTTGAACAGAAAATTAGGGAGCAGTTTCAGCGGGCCCTCGCGGCCTGGAATTTCACCACTGACGTCCAGGTCGGAATCATCAGACACGTTTGTTGTGGATGAATTGCTCAAAATCGAATTGCGGTAGTTATGGGAATCAGGGAACCGCACGGTCTTGCCGGGGGTGAGTTTGTTCCGAGCCTTGACCAAGTTGGTTTTGGGGTTGATTTTTTTGCCGTCCTTTTTGCGGAGATGGGCAAGGTTGACTGAGGGCACATTGAAGCTGGACTTTACGTTGCTCAGCTCGTCTGAAGACGAAGAGTTCTCGGCCATTTTGCGAGGGAGAGTATGGGGAGAAGCTCGATGATTTGCAGAGTATATCCGTCTGGAGCCTCAACAAGTTGGGTATGAATAAGACTTACCAGGTCGGGCAGCGATATGAGTTTGAGGTAACGCTTCAAGCCAGGTTCAGCACGGTGCAGCAAGTTTGATCAAGCCGACTGGGTTTAACGGGGATGATATTGGGTATGTAGCACAGTGAACCAGTTTAATAAATGGTGCAATGTAGCGCAGGGATGTGAGTTCTGGGATACGGGAGGTCCAAGATGAAGGGATGATCTGGATATGATTGGTCAGGATATGGATGGACAGGATATGGATGGTTTGGGTAATGGGCTGGGTAAACTCTGGTCTGGGTAAACTCTGGCCTGGGTAACAGCTGTTCTGGAACAAGGGACGCTGAAAAGAGGATGCTTGAGAATGGGCTGATCTAAAGCCTCCAGTGGATATAGCTCTATGAAGAAGAAGTGGTTGGAGCAACGGTAGATCAGCGTGCCTTATAAGTGTGCAGGCGCGAGAATGGCCAGAGACTGCATGGAAGGATCCATGTGCAGGCCGCGACGTCAGCGCTGTGGCCAAGTGTGATCCGGGATTGTAGGAAGTGCTCTTAGCCGCGCTGGATGCGGAGTTGGCGGCAGTACCGACGGCGTAATACTGCAAGTGCGGGCACCACCCCTGACGACGCATCAAGTGCTGCTCCGGGACGATCCGGAGCTTTGGTGGTGGGTGTCTCGGGCAGTTGAAGGGCGGTGCAGCGGCAAGGGCTCATGTGCAGCGGCTTAGGAAGACATGCGCGCTTTTCGATGCAAGCGACAAAAGGAAAGAGCATGAGCACGCGAGCAGGGTTGAAACACGAATAAGAGGGCGCAAAATCCGCTACCCGGCACGTCAAACGCTCCTGGTGGCGTGTGGGTATGAGAAACATGGCAGAAATTCTTCCACCCGGGCAAACATGTTGGCGCCGGTGCCAGTGGATGCGGATGGGCGTAGCTCGCTTGGAAGGGGTAAAGCAAGTTATTCTGCTCCACGCGAGCTTGGCTCGCACTACGTCATAGTGCTTTCACCACTTTTTTCCGGACTATTGCTGGGTTCTATTTTTGCGTCTATGTACCTTTTAGACCCCTACTTAGAGCACACTTAGACCTCCTTTATACCTTTCTATCTGGACCGCTACTTAGACCTCTAGACGTCTACTCAGATCTATGCTAAGTCTCTACTTGGACCACTTGGACCTCCTAGTCCACTTGGACCTCCTAGCCCACTTGGACCTCCTAGCCCACTTGGACCTCTACCTAGTCCGCATGGACCTTCCACCTCTTCTGCCTTTTTCAATAATAAACGTGCCTGTTACAACTGTTGCTTAATGCACCAGTTTGAACCTGAAGCGGAACATGCGACCTGCTTGGACTGATGACCGCGGCCGTTCAAGTGCCATCTTTTCATTCGATGCAACCGAGTAGTCCATGCAAGTCTCCTGTACACGCGCACAGGCCCATCGCTCAGGTGTCTTTTGCCAGGCAGCCCACTAAGCTATATTCTCTTCCCACTGCACTCCACAATACTCCTCCACATAAGCAACGTGGTTGGCATCCAAACGCGGCACGTAGTCCTCGATATCCGTGGCCACGATGATGGTCCCCCAGGCCATTCCAGCCAAGATGTCTGCAGCCAGCCCCGAGCCCGTGCTTTCTAGGTCAATGATGGCCTTGGGCATCAACTGGAGCTCAAAGCGCCGCAGCGACGATGGGTTGTATGCCGGGTCGGGAAGCGTGCTGGTCAACACGGCGCGCGCCACGTTGTCCTTTCCACTGTACAAGAGAGGCTTCCCACCCAAGTGGTAGCGGAGCACTTGTGCAGGATTGTGTCCCACCACGTTGGTAAAGTTCTCAAAGTACTTATCATTGAGCATGGCCGCGATCTTGTTATTCTCGGGGTTGAGCGTGCCGGAGGACTGCGACATGCTGCGCTCTTTGCTTGGCTCGCCATTGGCCTCGATCAAGTGCTTATACTTGTCGAGCTGGTCCTCCTCCGTGACCTTCTTGAACTTCTCCTGTTCAGTGTAGATGAAGTAGCCAGGAAACGACGGCAAAACCACTTTTTCGTCCCTCTCTTGTGCCTCTCCCTCTGGGACCATTGAACCTCGCGCTGCTGAAGCGTAAGGGGTAGAGCTTTGTGCCTCAGAGCCTTGCTTGTGTTTGTGTACGGAGAGCTCATCTTCCTTTCCAGGTTCCTTTTGCCCCTTCATTTGCTCCTTCTCCTTCTCCTTCTCCTTCTCTCCCTGGATCTTCTTCTCCCCTGCCCCAAAAGGATTTGCAGAATCAAACGGATTCGGCCCGAAAGGATTGCTAAAAGGATTGCCTGTAGACTTGGTAGCACTGAACAAATCCTTGGTCACCTCAATCTCGTACTCCCTCTTCTTCTCCAAGCGCAACTTCTCCTCATACAACTTTTCAAGCTCGTTATCTTGCGCCTCCTGGATTTCCTTCATTCTTTTTGGGTCCTTGCAGACCCCCCGGATGGCACGAATGGAGCCCTTCTGGCCCGGGCACTGCCGGGTGTCCTTGCACGCAAAAAGGTAGATAACTCTGTCGTACAAACCACCTTCGAACGGACAATAGGCCTGCAAAAGCAACGCCATCTCCTTGTGACAGTGTCCACACTGCAAAAGCAGCAGCTTGGGGACCGAGTGCTCGTGGAGCCACACGGGCTGTCCGCCGATGAAGCTGTCTTCAATGGATGGCGCCTCTTCATCAAGAGATATGTCCACATACCCAAGAAGGACGTCGGAGTTACCGGTGGTCAAGTCCTCTTCATCGGAGGAATATTCATCGTGGCTAGACATGAGGGAGGTTAGGGGGCCTGATGAGACGGCTCAGGTGAGATGCTTGCGGTGTGTATGCAGGAGGGGGAGACTTCAATATACGCATTGAAGTCGTTTCACCTGAGACTTGCGAGTCACGCCCTGTTTGCCTTGGCTTAGTTTTTTGATTCTCTGAATTGGTCTTTTGGTGTCTTGGTGTCTTGATGTCTTGGTGTCTTGAATTCTTGGCTACTTGATCTACAAGTTCTTGTTTGCCATCATGATACCATTGACAGAGGTTGTCCCAAAAACTATATACATGAAATCGCCTCACAAAAAGCGAGGCACTTGGATCTCCTCGTATGCCTCAACAGTATCGCCCTCCTTGAACTTATCCCAGTCGGAAAATGACAACCCACACTCGATACCCTTGGTGACCTGGTTGACATCCTGCTTCACGTGCTTCAATGACGACAAGCTGCCCTTGTGCACCACCTCACCTCCTCGTAAAACCCGCACATTTGATGCTCTCTTGAGGACTCCACTCGATATCTTGCACCCAGCGACCCGTACAATCGCTTTGTTTTTCCCGGTAATCTCGAAGACGTTCCGAAGCTCCGCCTCCGCCAAAACCTTAATTTCAATGTGGGGTTTCAATTTGGACGTTAGGTCTGCAGTCACCCCCTCAATAAGACGATAAATCACCTTCTCCTCAGTAATGGGCACGCCCAACTTGTCGGCCTTATTCTGGATGGACTTTGGCACCTTCAAGTTGAAGCAGAGGATGCTTGCGTTGAGCGCTTGCGCCATGTCCAAGTCCAGCTCCGTGGGCACTCCCGCATCGTGCGAGATAATGGTGGCTCGCACTTCATCATTGCCTAACCCATCCACGCTTTCCTTGATGGCTTCGGCAGACCCGAAAACGTCCGACTTCACAATGTACTTGACGCTGACCACGCCTGCTTCCTCAGCCTGCTCCATGGCACTGGTATCCAAACCGGCCATCTTGAGCTCGTTGATCTTCTCCTGCCGTTGGAGCTCCCGCACCTCCTGCGTGCGCTTTTCGTTGATGCTCTCGATATCTTTGAAGGACTGGATCTGCTTGGCCCGAGATTCTCTGTTCTGAATCACTTTCTTGCACACCTGCTCCAGTGGGCCCTGTAATAACTGGTCCCCTGCATGGGGGAGCTCTTTCCAGCCCCAAATCTGCACAGGCGTTGACGGCCCGGCTTGCTTCACCACCTTGCCGTGTTCATCTTTCATTCCGCGCACCTTGCAATAAGTCAAGCCGGCCACCAAGAAATCGCCCGCTTTCACTGTGCCTCTGCGCACCAACACCGTGCTCACGTTTCCAAGACCCTTCATCACTTGCGACTCAATCACCCAGCCCTCGCCAGCCACGGTGGATTCAGCCTGAAAATCGTTCATCTCGCTGAGAGTGATTACCGCCTCCTCGAGCTTGTCCATATTAAGCCCAGTTTTGCCACTCACCTGTACAGTCTGCGTTTCTCCTCCGTAGTCCTCGATGTCCACCTCGTGCCGGGACAAGTCGGCCAACACCTTATCAATTTTCACGCCTGGCTTGTCGCATTTGTTGATGGCCACGATTATCGGTACGCCGGACTTTTTTGCATGCTTGATGGCCTCCACGGTCTGTGGCATCACGGAATCATCCGCAGCCACCACCAAAATGATAATGTCCGTCACAATGGCTCCTCTCTCGCGCATGCTCAAAAAAGCAGCATGCCCCGGAGTATCCAAGAAAGTGATTTTCTTTTTGGAAATGGGCGTCACCACGGAAAACGCGCCGATGTGTTGTGTGATCCCACCGAACTCACCCTTGACCACTGCAGACTTACGGAGGTAGTCTAGAATCGTTGTTTTGCCGTGATCCACGTGCCCCATAATGGTCACCACGGGCGGCCGTGGTCGGAGGTTTGCATCCGATGGGGGTGCCGGGAAGAGGTCCAAGCCCGTATCATCGCTCATGGTTACATCGAACCCGTACTCGTCTGCTATAAGCGACGCATTCTCCTTATCCAAGATGTACTGGTGGGTCATGCCCTCAAATCCCAATTCCTGTAGCTTTTTTAAAAGGCGGGCCAAGGGTACGTTCATGATGGTGGCGAGGTTCGACACCGTGACGAATGTGGGGATGGAGATTTTTATTTTTTGCTTGACTTGGCTCGAAGGCGCCTTGCTGTGTTTGGAGCCTGTGCCGTGGTTACCTGGAAATTTCTCTGGCTTATTTCTGTCCCGGCTAGCTGCACTCCTTCCCGCCTGGTGTTGCAAGTGGCGTTCGTTCAACCTTTTCCTGATCTTGGAGTACTCCTCAAATTGCTGCTCTTTTGATACTGCTGCGGAGTCGCTGAAGGCCGGGGGAATCTTGGGCTCGGGCTTCCTAGCACCTTCTCTCAGGTGCCACGGATTCTGGTGCCTCTGTTGCTTGTGGGGCTTGTTGGCTGACTTTTGGTATTGCTGGGCGAACCGATTGGGCCTGTTTTCGGTCGGCTGGCGCCCAGGTTTGGGGAGGTTTTTGATGACAGAGTACTGCCGCAGTCTAGCGCCTCCAAGGAGCCCACACTGTAGGGTGGTTTTACGCACGAACATATTTGGGGAGGTGGCGTGGTGGAACTGTGGGCCAGAAAGTGAGCAGGAACGAGCAGGAATGCGCAGGTGTGAGCATCATGAAGCGGGCCCGGACTGCATGTAGCGGGCTTTTCCATCAAGCTCTCTTCAGGTGCTCCACGCCAAGATTTTTTTTTTTGCTATGAATAATTGGGGAATCTGGGTAAATCTGGATCACCTGTTTCTAAACACGTTGCAGTCCCCATTTTAGTACTCCCAGGGCTATTGTATGAACACTAATCAACAATGTGTTTGGGATGTCAGTGAAATATGCTCGAGATCCCGAAAAAAACTGCCATCACCTGGCACCTTAAGAAGTCCGCCAACTAGTGGTGGTCATCTTCATTTTTGCAAACCTGCACGCCGCTCCTCGTCCAATCACGCCATGATCCGCTAGCATTGTTAGGTGTAGTGCATATAATTCTGTGGTCAGGAAGCTGACTCCATACTGACCAGCTAATCGTTGACACACTGCGAACCACACAAACTATTTAGCAGCAAGACACGCTACCAAGACTCAAATGCGGAACAGGGTATGCTTCAGGCGGCGGTGTAAAAGCGCCCCTGTGGTCAGTCAGATGGGCGCCAGTCACTTGTTTCACCGATATTGGAATGACGTGCTTTATGCAGTTGCACTGCGACAAGCTGGAAAATGGTCAGGTAGGAGTGCGGTCAGAAGAGCATGGCTGACGGAAATCTCCTTGAGAATAGTGCCACTGTGGCTGACGAATTCCGGCGCAAGCAACCAAGGACGTCGTTTTCGAAAAGTCTTCTCTACAGGTCTTGTTGGTTTTCATAATTTGCTTGGTGGCTTTGTGGAGTGAAGGTCAGTTGTCAGAGATGAAGAGCGGTCTCTGAATGTGAGCAGACTAGACCGCGAGCGAAAGCAGGAGGAGTACGCCGAGACCAAAAGCTACTCGCAATGAGCAGCGAAATGTCCGCCTCACAGTCCATTCCACGAGTAAAAGCAGCGCGCGAGGTCTAGTCTCGAGAATGAGGGCCAAACTGGCTGAGACGCATGACGTACCCTGTTGAATCTAGTGCAAGAATAGCTACAGGCCTAGTGGTGCCTACAACTTGTCCAGATGTTACGAACTACACACCCTTGTTTTCTTTTAGATATCACCAAGAGTCACTAGGCATTATCCAAGATCTCGGACCTCTTCAGGTGACCTGGCCACCAAAGTCTCCAAATACACAATGCTTCTAAATACACAATGCTTCTAAATACACAATGTTTCCAAATACACAATGCTTCCAAATACACAATGTATCCAAATACACAATGTTTCCAAATGCACAATGTCTCATTACCCTCCTTTGCTAGGATCCGGGCCGCAAGATCCTTGACAATATCCAATATCCAATACCTAAATTGGCACCCCGTCCCTCCAACCAAGTGGCCAATTATGGGGCTTCACAAGAATCCACGTCTTCCCTGCATTCTGGCCACCAAAGCTCCTAAAGTCTAGGAATCAAGGACCCAACAAAAGGGCACCATCTCAGCAAGAAATTAGCCCATATCATTGCAGGATCAAGCCGGCAGGCTGGCCAAAAGAATGATCCCAGGAATCTTCCGAGACCCGTCTGATTTTCACGCCTAGAGTGCTCAGGCAGATTCTTAGCCATGTCGGTTTGACCCTCTTGTTGTATGAAGTGCGCAAACTGTGGTATCAAGTCGAGATGAAATGCCACAATGCTACTCCAAACTCGGCCTCACACCCCGTCTATCTCACACCCAATATGAGGACTGATGAATGCTTTGTTGTAAATCATGGGTGGTGACAAGGAGCTTCAAGATTTTGAGGATATGAAAAGCTTGACAGCTGAGGTCTTGTTGAAGTTGATACTGATGACGTTTCAGATACTACTTGAGGCAGCATGCTTTCAGTGAATTTGGCCACCACTCGGAAAGAATCCACTTTTCATAGGTGTGCTCACTTTTCACGATTAATTTTCCCTATGTCGAATCATGTCTGTGCCGCATCGAGAATCTCACTACAGTGGGCATGTACTACCTGGCATATACGCTGCTAATGTTTCTTCTCAACTGTGTTCTCACTGAGACAATACATTTGAGACATCAATCCTTGAACAGATTCATGTTTCTTTTTGACTGTTTTTGAGGACCAGGGAGTATGGAACCTTCCAAGCTTCTGCTGTTTCAAGACAGTGTCATTTCCTTTCAGAACTAGTTGGGGTCATGCACAAAATCTGCTATTGGTGAGTTACTGGGACCCGGATCCAAGACTCTTGCCTATCATCTGGTGACCACGGGGAACAGCACCTGCTTTATATGTTCTAGTCTTTAATGGAGGGCAATGGCAAGTGTCGACGAATTAAGTTTGGCTGGCATTTCTCTCCCAGCCTGCTCAATCACCACTTTTTAAAAAAATGTGCCAATGAGGCTGTCTCCAATCAATCAAGAGTGGTTGGCAGGTATATGGGGTGAACTCGTTGAGCACAGAAGAAACAGAGCATGACACAAACTCCAACTGCAAGGAACAAGCAGGTGACCCTATGTTTTTGACAGACATCCCATATTATTGTTCCCATATTCAGGCTGATGTTGTTGTTCCGCAGTATGCTCTCCTATGAAATTGCTTTGATGGTGACTCTGCTGGGTCCATGAGGCCACTTTGGTCCCGTTGGCACTATACAAGATGCTATGAGCCCTATTTTGGGCACTTCTTTGTGTCGTGGGCCGTTTGTGCTTTCAATGCATCA
>NKZP01001360.1:4377-20399 GCA_002370765.1 Metschnikowia similis
AATTCATTCATCGGAGATTGGTCCAGATTCCATACCTCCCAATTCATTCATCGGCGATTGGTCCAGATTCCATACCTCCCAATTCATTCATCGGAGATTGGCCCAGCTTTTGTGGTCCAACTCTTTCAATTATGTATACAGAAAGGTCGCCACGACTGCGCCTCCGTATTGGGGCCGTTTTCGGGAGAAAGGCCTGTTCGAGCTAGTCGTGAGTGGACCATCAGTCACCGCGGAAGCAGAGCGGTTTGGACCGTGCATAGGCAGGGCCCGGCGTCTTCCCGCGTGTAGCCATGCTGAGCACCGATGGGTAGCACACTACCACTCTTCTTCTGGGCCTGTAATGACGGCCAAAAGAAGTGTAGATTGTTTCCACATCGATACATTTCTCTTGCAATTACTGACCACATATTTTCCGTCTGCTTGCTCTGTTGCACTCCAGTGGCGTAAGTGGAACTTATCAAAGAGGCGGAAACATGGAACTTGAGGGAACTTCGATGTCAGCTTCAAGTTGGCTAGCATCAAGATTTGCTGGTGTGGCCGCCGAGCTTGACTGGAACTCATGCCCTGAAACCTGGTTCCCCATGAACTGACGCTGCCGAAACACAAGATCCGACTCATTGGATCCCAATGATGAGCTGTACGCTCACCTGCACTCAATTTGGAACAGTGCTATCATTAGTATCCTAATGACTATGGTAGTATTTGGAACTTGGTTCATCATCTGGGTCATATCTATTCTCATCTGTATCTATATATACCAGGATCTCGCTGAATGGCCTTCTTAAAATCGATGCCCCTCAAAGAGCGGGCATTCCGCACTTAAATATCTTGTCCCGGACCTCCCATGTCGGCCGACGGGAGCTCGTAAGTGAACTTGCATACCATGTTTACCATGTGCCTGTATCTTCCTTTGTTTCAGCTGCACCACATGTCCTGAAATGTGGGAATGTCGCTCACCATTGTTTCACCTATGCATCCTCCATACTGTAGTCTGCACATAAGCGCTGGACTGCATCCAGAGCAGTCACAAAGACAGGCTCGCACATCACCCACTCCAACCCGCTACTTGTCGTAGTGGGGCGGTGTACGGGTTTACCGGGCGCGGCCGCCTACGCCAAACAAGCCAGTCTGCAGTCGGCCGCATTGCCGTTGGAGTCCTGCATGCAAGCCGATATCTCGACTATCGCTCATATTTCCGCTCATTGCAACTCTTCATACCACGCTACCACCTAAACGCAGGGCCCTCCCCCCTTAGCAGACGTGGCATCACATCCCTCCCCAAGCGTTCCACGTGGCAAGCCTCTGCACCACCATGTCTCCTGACCACCGGTACCTGTCGCCGAACGAGCAACCTTCGTTGTCTTCCCATGAGCCGCAACCTGACCCCCTGGCGCCTGGGCCGTCTCTCCACAGCCCCGGTTCTGCAATGGCCGCCGAGCACGTGCCTCTTTCTGAAAGCGGAAAACCTCCTCGGGCTCCATCGCCCTTTCCTTCGCTGGTCTCGCAAGCCGACCCCCCAAGTCACAGGCCGCAGCTACCCACCGGCTCTGAAAACGTTTCGCCCGCAAAGATTATGGACTCGGCCGCGCCTGGCTCAGAACTGGCGGCTGTCGCCGATGGCTCTTCTGGGTTAGTCTCGCTGTCTGTCATTGATAGCAACAGCGCAAGCCGAGTCGAGACGGGGGAAAACGCCCAGACCTTGGGCGTTACTCTGCGAACACACATCAACGACTTCGCCCCAAGCCCGCAAGTGAAGATCGACGTGAAGATCGACGGAAACGGCCGGGGAAACGGTGCGGACTTTGTGGCTGTGAAACAAGAGGACTCAATGTCGCCCTTGGGGCCGGACTCAGGGTCCTTGACTCTCAAGCACCAGCGTTCAGAAAGCCCAGTTTCCTCCTCTAAACATCTCCATGCTGAGATTTCCAGCCCCAAGAAGGCTCGGACCGATAGCCCTATTCCATCGTCCAGGAAAGTGCGCCCTGAAATGGTTGTGGTCCCTCATAAGAAACCCGACCTCGTCTACAGCCCGCTTAAAACTGGGCTTGTCTACGACGTGCGGATGCGCTACCATGCTAAAATCTTCACGCTGTACTTCGAGTACATCGACCCTCATCCCGAAGACCCGCGCCGCATATACCGAATCTACAAGATCTTGGCGGAAGCAGGCCTCATCCAGGACTCGGCGCTCTCGGGCCTGGACTCTATTGGCCCGTTGATGGAAAAGATTCCGGTCAGGGAGGCCACCGCGGCGGAAATCTTGGAGGTGCACACCTACGAACATTTGCAGTTCATCTCTCTGACCGAGAAAATGACCCGTGACCAGCTCTTGGAAGAAACCGAGCGCGGCGACTCCATCTACGTCAACAACGACTCGTTTCTTCTGGCAAAGCTTCTGTGCGGAGGAAGCATCGAAGCATGCCGATCGGTGGTGGAAGGAAAAGTCAAAAACTCCTTGGCCATTGTGCGCCCGCCGGGTCACCATGCGGAGCCAAATGCTCCCGGCGGCTTTTGTCTCTTTAGCAATGTGGCAGTAGCCGCCAAAAACGTGTTGAAAGCGTACCCGGAGTCAGTGCGTCGAATAGTCATCTTGGACTGGGATATCCACCACGGCAATGGTACGCAACGGGCTTTCTACAATGACCCCAGGGTGCTTTATATCTCGATCCATCGCTTCGAAAATGGCAAGTTTTACCCGGGCACCAAATACGGCGGTGCAGATAAGGTGGGCGAAGGCAAAGGAGAAGGATTCTCCGTCAACATCCCGTGGCTGGAGGCAGGCGTGGGCGACGCAGACTACATGTACGCGTTCCACAAAGTGGTGATCCCCATCATGAGCGAGTTCGACCCCGACTTGGTCATTGTCAGTGCTGGGTTCGACGCGGCTGACGGCGACATCATCGGCCAGTGCCACGTGACGCCGGCGGGATACGGCCAGCTCACGCACATGCTCAAGGCCATAGCTCGGGGTAAGCTCACGGTGATCCTCGAGGGCGGCTACAACTTGGTGTCCATCAGCGAAAGTGCGTTGGGCGTGGCCAAGGTTTTGGTGGGAGAGCCACCGGAAGCCACCATCTCGGCGCAGCCGCGGCTCGACACGTTGGAAACTGTCAGCGAAGTGATGAGAATCCAGTCCAAGTACTGGAAGTGCATGCAGCCCGGAATGTCGTCGCATGTGTTTGAGGATAGCTACGAGCTCAAGGGGAACGGCCTCACCAACTTTGCCGAGCCCATCCGAGCATATCAGGCGCAGAAGCTATTTTCAAAGTACAAGTTTGTGAACTTGCCAGTTGTGGACGAGAAATCAGACAAACTGCAGGCCTACTTTACCACGGATCTCCCCGCACACTTGGAGGACTTGGTGTTGGCCAGTGACAACATCGACGAGTGCGGCACGGTGGTGATCAGTGTCCACGACTCGCCCGAGGTGTGGGCGTACATCAATCCGGTCAACGGAAGCATTGAATGCGGGTCGCTGGTGGTGTTGGAGCATCCATTGACGCGGTTCATTGAAACCATCAGAACTGAGTTGAAGGCGGAGAACATCCCCGACACGGTGGGGTACATCGACGTGAACATTCCCTCGTCCAACATGGACCTGGGCGGCACCAAAAGCAAATACAACGCCACGATCTTTGGGCAGGAGCTTTTGCTCTGGATCTGGGACAACTACTTGAACTACTTCCAGGCGTTGAAGAAGGTGGTTTTCATTGGCTACGGCGACGCGTACCAGTCCATCGTGCACCTCTATGCCAAGAGGCCGTCGCAGGAGGTCAAGGAGTTGGTCAAAGGCACGGTGGTGTTCGCCAGCCGAAGCAACCTCAAGCCCATAGTGCCCGTGATGGACGAGTCCATGGTGGACTGGTATTACCAGAACTCGGTGATTTTTGCCAGCTACATGAATGCATGCTGGACGGGGTCCAACGCCAAGGGCGACGGCGACGATGGCGGAAAGCGGCCGCGGCGCAAGTTTGGCCGTGTGTTGAAGGCGTCTGTTGATAGCACGTGGGACATTACCAACGAGAAGTTTGACGAAGGCATTGATTTCATCGTGGACTCCATCGCAGACTACTCCGAGTGATCAATGCTGGTGGATCTCGGTACTAAACCGAAGCTAGTGAATGAAGCTCGGTACTAAAGCCCCGGAAACGCACAATGTCGAGTCATTTTGCATGCTTTTGGGGTATGGTCATATCGAAGCCAACGGCGCTACGTTCCAAGGTCAATACAGAGCAAAAGGACAGTGATTTCCAAAATGCCGAGCTCATTGGAAGCATTGGACGCATTGGAAGCATTGGACGCATTGGAAGCATTGGAAGCATTGGAAGCATTGGAAGCATTGGAAGTCCTTAGAAGTCATTGGCAAGCTTAATTGGGCAATTTCCTGGAGGTTTGCTTGGACATCATGGAACACTCGGTTGGACAAGGACTTGGACAAGGACTTGGACAAGTTCACTTGGACACTGATTGGCTATTCATGTGGACCAGATCGGGAAGGTCGACTCCTCGAGGCCTCATTGGCCCCTTGAGGCGAATCTATTGGCGCCTGGCTGGAAATCCCAACCCCATGTGGGCCCGCAGCATGCCGTCACGTGACCCCGGAGTCCATGGCAATTCTCTTGTGCTGAATGACGTCGAAAGCCTGGCCTTCTGCACTGGACAATATGAGTTCATTGTCATCAATGACTCGTTCAGACACTGACATGATAGAAATGACATTAATATATGTATAAACGAGATTGATGGACGCGTCCGCGCTGTGCCATATCGGGCCCAAGATAGGCTTCACACGGCATGATTTTCATGACTGATAGCCAGCCACAGCGCATTTGAAGCCAGCCACTGTGAATTTGAAGCCAGTCACAGTGCATTTGAAGCCAGCCACTGTGAATTTGAAGCCAGCCACTGTGAATTTGAAGCCATGGCCACCCACCCAGCTCTCGCTTGCCCGGGCGGACATGATTGAGATTCTTCTGAATCCTTGTACATCGGTGGTGATCACACGTAACTCGGAAAACGTCTCGAAAACTGCTGCTCAAGGTCATCCACGTCTGGAAAAGAAATCTCGCTGGAATTGCTTGGTCTTCTGTCAGATGTGGTTCTGCTTAAAGTCTTCAAGGGGCTTTTGAGATGGTTTGGCTTGGACGGTTTTGGAGGGGCTTTTTTCTTTTCGGTGAGTATATGCCTAGCCTGACTGTTTTGGCTTTGAGTGATTTGACTGCTTGCATTGCTTGCATTGCTTTGAGTGATTTGACTGCTGGGATTGCTTGCATTGCTTTGAGTGATTTGACTGCTGGGATTGCTTGCATTGCCTGGATTGCTTGGCTTGCTTTCATTCACTCTTTTGCCTTCACTCTTTTGATTGCTTCCATTATTTTCACTGCCTCGGTTCTTGTTCCCGTTCTCTTCCCTCCCTTGTATGCCCTCATTGTCCTTGATACTCTTGTCCAGTATCTCTCCTTTCGCAGTCCAATTCTCCCTGCGCTTCTCCTTAGCAAGATCATCTCCCTCCTCCAAGTCTCTCTTGTCTCCACTCTCTCGATGCTCGACTCTTCCTAGGCTGGGAGGACATGGGGGCGGCGCTGCATATGTCTTCAGCGCACGCACTCTTGGAAGAGCCTTAGTGCCCGCTTCTGGCTGTGTATTCGCCCGCGGAGGTTCTTTCGGCCGCTCGAAATTGTACTTTTCTGTACTGACGGCCACGCTGTTCAATGATTCCAGACTAGCATTGGCAGATGCATTTTTGTGGTTGATGGCGTACATGTCTTCCTGGTCAGTATACCGGCCATACCCTGTGGCGAATCTGGATGTCTTCCGGTCCTTGCTATTGAGTAGCTGCTGCACTCTTCTTTGGATAGACGTCCTGCGTTTGGGCTCCTCTGCCGCCTTGTTCCGGGCCTCTTCGTCGTTCTCGGAACTGCTCGAGGATCGGCCCTTGCTGATGGATCGCGCGAGCAGCGCTGACCCACTGTTCTGGGCCTTGATGGAGCTCCCGCTGCTGATGCGCCGCAAACTATTCACCAACGTGCTCTTGATGGAGCCCCCTGTGTTTTGCCGCGAAGGTCCGGATTGCTTGGACCGCAAAAACTCCAACGTTCCTCTGTCGGATTCCTCTGAGTGGCGCATCTGCGCAACATCTGGGGTTGACTCACTAAGCTGCGACTGAACAAGATCCTGTATACTCCCGGGATTCTTGTTGGTACCATTGACTGAAGATAAGGGGGCCTTCACGCCGCTATTAGAGCCTAGATGACTCTGCGTTGACACATGGCTTGGGTAGATCTCGGACTTGGGTCGCGGCTTCATACTTAGGACTTTGGTCTTGTCAATCTTGGCAAATGCGTCCACTTTGGCCTCGCTCTTCTCTTCTTTGACATTGGTTCGATTCACTGGTCGAGCACTTGGCGCTGGCAATTTCTGGTGCCGTACAGAATAAGGTATCACCTGCGGAATCAGGGAATGGCCCTGTATCTGCGACAACTCCTGTACCAATTGCATGGAGTTTGGTCTTCGTCTAGGATCACCCCTTAAACAACAGCTGATGATGTTTTTCAAGCGTGCTGAAAAGGGGGGAGATTCGGGAAACATCAACGTAGCCTGGCTATTCAAAATGGCCTTCTCCAAGTCCTGGAGACATTTCTGGGTATGCAGCTCGAAGGGGGTGGTGTAGTAGCAAAGCTTATATAGAAGCACTCCAAGGGCCCAGATATCCAGTTTATCGTCGATGGGAAATCCATGCGACAAGTCGATCATTTCGGGCGCTCTGTACTGTGGAGTGGTATTCTGCAACACGTCATTCCGTATTCTTTGCACCTCCTGTGGATCATTTCCGGGAGTAACATAGCCAACAGCTGAACCAAAGTCACATAGCTTAAAAGTGCCCTTTCCATCAATCAACACATTCTCGATCTTGATGTCTCTGTGAATAAGCGGCGGCCTCAAATTGTGGCACATGGCCACGGCAGTGGTCACCTGGCTCATTATTGATATGATCTCGGGTTCGGTGAGCCGATGTGTAAGTCTTTGGTTCATGAAATCAATGAGTCCTTTTCCCGAGCAATATTCCATAAGCAAAAGAACTTCGTATTGCGGCTCGCCGTCTTTCTTGATAGACGGCAACCTCAGTGCATGCAGATCGATGTATGAAACAATGTGGCTGTTACCGCGGAGCCGTTTCATGGCATCCACTTCCTGCCGGAGAAGGCTTAACTGCCACTTGCTTGGCACCACCACCCTCTTCAAGCAGGCTGTGGGATTGTTATTGTGCGGTGGATCCACTGAGCACAAATAAACGTATGCGAAACCACCTTGCGACACATACTGCGTGATCTTTATTTTGTGGGAACCCACTGTGAGCGCCGTACCGGGTGGGAACGAATCCGGCGGCGTTTGCATGATTGTGGGTTGAGGGTTGACGAGCGCAGCCTCGTGAATGTGTTGTGCGTCACGTGCGCCGCTGCTCGTGACTCTCAAGGGTGCAAATTAGCGCACGTGCTATAGTTCATGTGCCTTGCACTCTTCGCTCCCTCTGACGTTTTTTTTTTTGGATCACGTGTTACGCTTCTCCGCCTTGCACGATAGCCAGAACCTGGGTGAGCCAACACTTTGGTGCAATTCATTTCATACCATGAAGTTGTACTTCGAAGCTGAGAAGTTCATGAAGGATGGGGAGACTGGCTTGAAAACTCGCATCTTCAATGCTAAGACCGACAACTCGCCAAAGCACATCTATGCCCTTGTGATCTCAGCACTCAAGTTCAAAAAGTACACCCAACACATCATCAAAAAGGCCAAACTTTCCAGTAGTGCAGACCTCAAAAGACTCAAGGTGAGCCCCCATCTTTTGTCCTTGCTTGTATACGACTATGTGTTTAGTCCCAAGGGCAGGATCCAGCTGGGAAAGCACCCCATCAAAGATGCCTTTTTAAGCCATAAAACCCGCATATCCGCAGAGTTTATCAAGTTAAAAATGGCATACAAAGTCAAGAGCGCCAGTGAGCTCCCTCTAGATGACAGCATTGGCGGAGACGAGACCCCGGTAAGATGGTTCCGAGTCAATGCAATCAAGATTCTGGTGGATGAATTCTTTGACAAACACTCATTTTTCGCCAATTTGAAGTCGGTGGATGATTTCAGGGACTTGACGCAGCCAGGCCTCATTTTCAAAGACAAGTATATCCAGAATTTGTATGGAGTGCATCCACGAGAGAAAATCACCAGCCATGCAGCTTATTTGAACGGCGAGTTAATCATCCAAGATCGTGCTTCATGTTTTCCCGGGGAAATTCTCTTCAATGACGCCTCAGATGTGCATATGGAAGTTATAGATGCCACAGCAGCACCAGGAAATAAGACGACACATGTGGCATCATTTCTTAAAACATCATCCATCACAAATAGGCAGGAGCAAAAGAATCCCGTGGTGTATGCTTTTGAGAGGGATGCGAAGCGGGTCAAAGTCCTCCGACTAATGTGCGACAAGGCCACTGGGGCTCGTGCCAAATCATTGATTCACCCGACCCACGCAGATTTCACGTCTATTTCCCCAGTCGACTTCCCTTCGGTTTCGGGAATTATAGTTGACCCGTCTTGTAGCGGTTCAGGTATCTTTGGCCGGGCAGTGGAGGATTCCAGCTCTCAAGAGCAAGCCCGGGAAGAATTTGACACACTCCGACTTCAGAAGCTTGCGTCTTTTCAATTCTCAATAGTGAAGCATGCCCTCCTGTTTCCTAATGCTCGCAAGGTGGTGTACTCCACGTGCCTGATTCACCCTCACGAGAACGAGCGAGTGGTAGTGGATCTTCTTCGAGATGCAGAAATCCAGAACCAAGGCTGGCGCTTGGCGTCACGCGATGTGGTCATTCCAGAGTGGCCTCGTCGTGGCTGGGAGCAAGAGTTCACTGCTTTGGGAACAAGTGACGACCACTGTAAGCAGTTGGCAGGGGGTTGTGTGCGTTCAGTACCCAAAGAGGATGGTGGTATTGGTTTTTTTGCTGCATGTTTTGTGAGAGACATGTAGCACGCCGACTCTGGGATCTAGCTTATTGCGGAGTCTTGTAAGTGTGGTATATCTCACTGATTGGCAGAAGATTCAATCAAACCATAAGCGGCTTCAAGAGCAGCATTGTATTCATCAACGCTAACTGGGATTGCTCAGCTTCTTTATGAGCTGGAGCTTGAAATAATCTAATTCACTTCAGGCAACCCCTTTTGATACTGCTTTGTGTGCTCTCTCGGTCATGTAAAAAACAACTCCAATTAGCCTTCCCGAGTTTGAGCTCTGTAAAACTGTTCTTTTTGCTAGGCTATTCCTTAAAGGTCTGTTCAACAGCTCCATTACCAATAGGTAACGATATATGAAAGTTGAAGCCGCTTCCCCAGGATAATGTGATTAAACAAGCTCAGTACTTACAGACTGTCAAGAAATTCAACCTTTGCTAGGGGCTCTCCCTAATTCATGAATCGAATCCAGCGAACCAATGTTTGCAGCGCGTTTCAAAATTTCTCCCGTCCACTTCAGGTCAACATCCATTCGCTAGACCGCCACTGAGCTCAAGCTACTCGTATCAGAACTCTAAAAGCACTAGGATTTGGCGACTCAAACAAATTGACGGTTTCAGAATTTTAGACCGGCGAAAACTAAACTATGACGTGTCCTCAATATTCTCCAAGCAATTTGAGTACACTTTAATGACATTCCTCTTCAAAGTGTCTCAAGGACAACGATTCTAGTCACAGACTGTCTGACACAATGGAAGAGGCTTGATTTTGCGGTCCGTCCGTAAAAATGCAATCATACAGAGGTCTGAAGTGGATTGTTTCATGGGGTCTCATTAGTGGAAGCGAATTATCAAAGCCCATCAACCTTTAGGGCGAAAGGCGGATATTTATACACTGCTTTCGTGGCTGCAAAAAAGCTAGCGCGCGCTTATATAAAGGGGTGCCCCTCCTTGGGGATGTGCCAATAATTATTGAAGCTTCTACCATAGAGAATGACAAGCAATTTTTTCGAAACCTGTCCCACTGGTATCCTTTACATGATATTCTAGGACTTTGAATGTATTATAGACATGGTCAGTGTGTCTAGCATTACTTACATTGTGGGAACAATTGAGTTGATTGAACCTGGAAATTCTTGCAAGGAAACGATTAAAATCTTCTGATAATGTCCTCAACGACTTGGTTAGTGGAGGAAGAACCGCCCAAGTCAGGAGTTTTGACCTTGTTTTCGGACAAGTTGGCATCAACGGCTTCATAGATCTTGGCTGCAGCTTCTTGGTGGCCCATGAACTCCAACATCAAAGCAGTGGATCTGATGGTGGCAATAGGGTTCGAGATGCCCTTACCCTCAATGTCTGGGGCAGAGCCGTGGCATGGTTCTCCAATGGCGAAGTTGTCACCAACGTTGGCTGAGGGAACAACCCCTAAAGATCCCACAAGAGCAGCAGCTCCATCACTCAAGATATCTCCATACAAGTTTGGAGCAACAACGACATCAAAGATCTCAGGTTCCCTGAACATACGATACACCATGGAGTCCACGATCTGCTCCTTGTACTCAACAGCAGCATAGTCCCCGTTTTCATGGACTTTCTTGCAGATCTCCCGGAAGAGACCATCCGAAACAGACAAAACGTTGGACTTGTGTGTTACAGTGACAGAAGGGGCGGAGTGGATGCTCTTGACAGAGCTGGACTCGCGAATCTTTTGCCTCAGCAAAGCAATCTCATATGCCATTCTGGCGATGTTTGACGAGGCAGTTTCACTGATGCGTTTGATTGCCTCCGCTACTCTGGTACCGTCTTCTTTGGTGTACAAACGCTCTTCTTTGATGTACAAGTCCTCGGTGTTTTCACGAACAATCACCATATCAGCGGGTCTGCCTAAACCTTTGACCGACTTCACTGGGCGCACGTTGGCGTACAAGCCCATTTTCTTTCTCAATGCCACAATTGGCGAAGAGTAGCCAGCTACTTTGACACTGGGCGAGGAAACGGCTCCGAACAATGCTCCGTCACACTCGTTTTTTAACACACTGACGGTTTCATCGGGTAATGCAGTCCCTGTCTTTTGAAACAATTCGTAGCCGGCATCCAAATGGACAAAATCGAACTGCAAATCATACTCGGATGGGAGATTTTCCAAGACAGCCCTGCCGGCAGGAATGACCTCTCTTCCAATTCCATCCCCAGGAATCAAGCCTATCTTCAATTTCTTGAAAGAGGATGCCGTTGAGGAGAAACTACGCACAGACTTGACAGATTTGGAAAACATTGGGTGTTGGATCGTGAGAACAAGTGGTGTGGTTGTTTTGGAAAAAAGGAAATCACGTCACGTGCCGATCGGGCCACAGGCAAGCCGACTCCGGGGAAGATGAGTCATGAAAACTTGACGTGCATATTGTCTTGATCGCAGCCAATACTGTATATCATCAAGCAGAGTTGGAACTAAAGCGACACAACTTGGGGGATTGACTGGAGCCAAAATTTTCACCAAGAATTGATCGAATCTCCGCCTGATTAAATGGTCCTTCTTCTGATCTGATCGACTCTTGCAGGCTTGGCTCAGGCAGGGTGTTTTTAAAGCTTTCGTGGGGTCTTTGTTTTTCGCTGTACCTACGCGGTTCATAAAACATTCATTTATTCAGCCTACTCAATACTTTGTGCGGGTGTACCCGGAGGAAGTCGAAATTGGGGCTTCATATCCATCATGCACGACAAGGCCTCTCAACTCCTGCTCGAAATCCTCGACATCCTGAGTTTCCTCAAGCCAAGCCTTTTCAAAAGGCTTCACCTGTGCAGCTCCAGCTATAGGGCTGATATAGCAGAGGACCGCATACACAATAGCAGCGCTGAAGAAGCCCATGAAGAAGTTTAGCCTGTAAACTTGCGTGGCACCAAGAGGCACTCTGTCTTCTCCTGTTGTTGCACCCACAAAGCCCACAATATTTGGCAAAATACCACACAAGTAAGCCACGAGAGCTCTCCAATTGGAGCCAAACTTGTTGTACATGTACGTGGATAATTCGGAGTTGTTTTCTGGGGCATGAGTCGAGTAGAGGTGTGTCAATTTCAAAAGACCTCTTCTGACAAAATAATAGTCGCAGCAAATCACGCCCACGATGGAAGAAAGGAAAACCGAATATGCAGAAAGATAGGTGGTGAATTTGGACAGCGATGACAAGAGATTCCATGGCTGAACAATCAACGCAAGCCCTGCGCAGAGGTACAGGCCTCTTCTGATGTTCATGAATTGCGGAAGCAATGCAGTCACGTCAGTCCCGAAAGAGAGGGAGTTGGCACTGATGTTTGTTCCTAATTGGGCAATAGCAAAGGCAAAACTGATGAGGAAAACTCCGGCGCGGTTTCCCAGCGAGTAATTGTCCAAGAAGCGACCCAAGACATCCAATGGGGACCAGTAGGCCTGGCCGTACAATTCTGCGGAGGCTGAACTGACCAAAATTCCAATGAGCGAGGTGATTGAGAAACAGACGGGAATGGACACGGTCTGCACCACATACTTCATGGTGAAGGAAGGCTTGTCAGCAAAACGGGAGAAATCCGGAGAGTTGGTGATCAAAGTGGCAAAGTTAGCCAAGGAGTTCATGGTGGATTCGACAAACGCCCAGGCCAATACAGAGCTGTGGAGCTTGGAGGGCTGGTGGATCACTGGGCCTGCACCGTGGGACTTGACCAACGTCCAGATCAAGAAAGCCATGCCGGCCACAGGCGAGATATAAGCCTTGAAGGTGAACAAGTGTCTGATTTTGTGAGGAGGAAACCACAAGAACGGCAAGGAAATCAACCAGAAGAGAAAGAAACTCAAGAACTGGAACGTGGTGAGATTAGGGTTGGAGATGCCATTGTGCATGGAAGTGTCCAAGTGCTGGCCGAAAATGGACCGCAACATGAGTCCGATACATGGCGCAGCCACCATTCCCTGAACCGCGTACCAAACACACGACATGGCAACACGGTTGATCACGGGCCAAATGCCAAAGTATATCCCAAAGGACGAGCGCACGGCGATCGGGAAAGAGATGTGGTTGACGACTCCAATACGAGCACTGATGGACACGAAGATTCCGCAGAGGAAGTATCCCAACCACACTGAGATCCACGTCTGCCACCAGGTCATTCCGTTTTGGACCCCGGTTGCAGCAATCATCCAAGTGTTGATGTTGAAAGAGTCGGCTATCCAAAAAAACACATAGTTGTACCACGACCATTGCCTTCTAGCGGCTTCCACAGGCCGCAAGTCGGCATTGTAAAGGTACCGCTGTGACATGGTGAGGTCATCACCCTTTTCAACCTCCAAATAGGAAACGATCTTTTTCCATTTTGACCCGCTCTCGTGGGACGCGACGGACACCTGTTCCAGAATGACTGGACTTTTTTCTGTGTTGATCATTTAGAATATGCTTGGCTTTGGCGATGAGAGAGGACTGGATGCTAGGAGAAATGAAAATGATTAGACCGAGAACGATGGGCAGAGAAACGACGGCGAAGTGCACAGGAACGGCGATGGGCAGAAGCTGTTCTTGACTAGCGGATTATGCACAGGCGCTATGGTGAATAAAAATGCAAGACTTGGAAATCCCAAGATTTGCGCATTGCTAAATACCAGGCATGGTGAAATTTTGCAAATTCTGGTTACGTGCTCCTGCATCCAGCGCCACGATAAAAGATAATGATTGCCTGATAGGTGGCCCGCGATATCTTCGATACATGAGAGCCACCTCCTGCGGCGCATTGCCTGCAGTCCAACGCACGTGTCCGCCTTATCATCCACCCACTGGAACCATCGCCGATCATCAACGCACACGCCGGGGCTGGGCGGCGCAATACGACAGCGGTTTATCCGATCCGCCTATCATACTGTCCTGCCTTTACCGTGGCCCGGTCAAATAAGATGCCAAAGTGCAAAGCGGGTCTCAAAACACAGGAAATTGAACCACGTTGACAAAGCACAGCAAAGCACAGCAGAGCACAGCAGAGCACAGCAAAGCACAGCAGAGCACAGCAGAGCACAGCAGAGCACAGCAGAGCACAGCAGAGCACAGCAGAGCACAGCAAAGCACAGCAAAATTTGCACATTCACATAACCAAGCGTGATCGACCCCGGTCAGTTTTTCCGGCTCCATGCAGGGACGTCCTGAGGGTGATTATCTTTTCGCATCGGGGTCAGTATCTCCTGCACCCTGATACTCGTTCAAAAGAAGCGGCGCTTTTTAAGCGCAGTGCGCAAGATCGGCGCTGCGGTGTGCCACCGCCGTGCGAAGATAGCAGAAGAGTCATCTGCATGTGCGGCTTCCTGCACATACTCCGAGTCAGCTGATGCGCGTCACGAGCGGCCTCGGGACGGCTCGGGCCCCCGTCACGTGCCCGTCACGTGAGCCGCGGTGGGGCACGAAGGTCTCCTAAGGTGAGTGGCGGCACGTGCGCGCGCACGTGCCGCGGCCCCTAAGCGAGGCAAAAAATCTGCTCGGCTCCAACACCTGCCATGTTTCCCAGAACCCTCCGCCAATGTGTCACCAGGGCACGAGTGGGCGTGCAGATGCCCAGAGCTAGTGTGCGTGCCCAAGTGGCACCCCGCTTCTCGTGCCTCCGTTACAACGCCAGCAAAGCAGCCGCCGGCGAATCGGACAACAAAGAGCCTGGTGCAGCCACCAGTCCAGAATCGCAAGAGGCTGGCGGCGAGCCCGCCGAGTCTGCCGAGTCTGCCGAGCCCGCCGAGTCCGCCGAGCCCACGGAGATCGACCTTTTGAACCAGAAGCTAACCGAAAAAGATAAGGCGTTGGCCGAGATGAAGAACCACTACGCCCGCGCCGTGGCCGACTTCCGCAACTTGCAGGAAACCACGAAAAAAGAAATCCAAAAGTCCAAAGACTTTGCGCTTCAGAAGTTCTCCAAGGATTTGTTGGAGTCGATTGACAACTTCAACTTGGCCTTGAACTCGGTCAAGGAGGAGACTTTGGGTGCGCATGCGGAGATGAAGAACTTGTTTGACGGAGTGTCCATGACGCGCAACATTTTCGAAAAGACCTTGGAGAAGCACGGAATCGTCAAGGTGGACCCAGTGGGCGAGCCTTTTGACCCGAACCAGCATGAGGCCGTGTTTGAAATTCCCCAGCCTGACAAGGAGCCGGGGACCGTCTTCCACGTGCAGCAGCCAGGCTACACCTTGAACTCGCGAGTCTTGCGCCCGGCCAAGGTGGGTTTGGTCAAGGGCGACAAATAGTCTGTATATAGTACCGCCCTTTACAAGTATCCGTATATAAGTATCCGGGTCGAGTAGAAAAGCACTTCAGAGGGGCTGGCGAGGCCCTGGTCAGAGGAGTCTGTCCAGAGGAGTCTGTCCAGAGGATATGCTTAGACGAGCACCTGGCAAAACGCCAAGCAGTAGAAACCACCCATTAGTGCCATGGGGCTCGCTGCCACGACATCACGTGGACGGCATCACGTGGTCGTGGTTGGCTTGTATGCAGTCGCGCCACTACCTCTGCCGGGAAACAACGTCCCTTTGGACAGGCTTTACAGTGCTCATGAGCCAATCAATTGCAGCGATTACTAGCTTCTATTGCACCGTCCAAGCAATTTGAACCTGCCAAGTTATGCTGGCGAGACTGCCGCTGGCCAATCAGGAAGCCCCACTGTTTCGCCTACATCTGTTGATGGGGACAGATTGGGCACTTACAAGCTAGTGTCCTCAGGGTTTCTTGTTGACATGTCTCTGTGCGTATGCAGTGGTACCGGCGGCGACGGCAGTGGTAAGCAGCGCGGACAGGCGGTGTAGTCGAGAAAGACCATGTTTCCTGCCAGTAAAGCCGCTGGTGCGACAGCTTAAGCTGAAGAAAAAAAGGTCGCACCCGGATTCGAACCGGGGTTATTTGGATCAGAACCAAAGGTGATAACCACTACACTATGCAACCTCTTCATGGCATGTTAGACATAAGACCGACGCGGGTTAGATGCAGGATGACAATGCAACGTAATCTCCGGAGGTCAACCCTGGTGGTTAGC
>NKZP01001362.1:0-12360 GCA_002370765.1 Metschnikowia similis
GTAATCTCTCAGGGGTTGATTGGCGATGAGAACTTGTCGTATGAGCTAGTTAATCCTGAGCGATACCTTTCGTCTTCTCAAACGGTAGAAAATTTGACTCTTAATCTCTTAATTTTCAGCCTATGTTTCAGTATATCAGATATACAGGGTCATGTAATTTTGTATCATACATGGCCGCCGAGCAAGGCTTCCCGCGATCGGGGAGCTTTTATACGTGGCCTCTTCCCAAACCTGCACATGCTCGCAGTCACCGAAAGTCACGCCAGTGTCACGTGGGACACTAGGGCTTTAAGACATCGTAGGTAGTTGGTGATCATGGGTAGTGCTCTATCCATGTAAAGGAGAATTGAAGCGTTTACAGATAGAAACTGAATAGTTTCAAATATCAAAGGATCCAAAATTAAAACCAAGTCCTCTTAATCCATCTCTTGACGCTGAAGTAGCCCGGGTCACGAGCCGAGCCGCCCAACTGGTGCCTTTGGTGACTTTGCTTCACTTGCTTATTAGTGAAATAAGGCGAAACTTACTAAGAATTATACTTGCTGCTCAAGCATTGTCCACAAAGCGAGTCAAGCCCTCGGGCCATTAAAGGTGTGCCTAAGTTGTCTGGGTAATTTGTCTAAGTTGAATTTATCTAGCTAGCCTGCGCACTTGCGCCTATAAAGGTGCCTAGCTACCTGACAGTACCTAGAGTACCTAGAGTGCCTAGAGTACCTAGAGTACCTAGAGTACCTAGAGTACCTAAAGAGTATCTGAAAGTACCTAGAAAGCTAGTGGCCTGTCTGGTGAGCGAGTCAACGAAACATGATGTGTTTAACTTCTCCTAAATCCTGTACTGCCACTCCCAAATCAAATATCCTGCATTTCTTCGTTATTGGGAGTATGGTGCCGACAAGCCTGGTGGAGTCAATAGCGCTCACCGCGCCGGATAGCCCACCAAATGTTGACTCATCTGCACAGTGACACCTTGAGAATGGTGTTGAGCCGGTAAACACCTCTGGGACAAAGCAACGCGAATGCGGGCGGCTCACAACTGCTTGATCACCTCTTGCAAGACCCTCAAGGCAAGAAGATGGTCCTCCTCCTGCGCCAAGCCACTGATTGTGAGGGCAGCAACCACGCCGTCAAAGCCAGCCATGCGGATGGGCACAGAGCCGCCGTGCGTGGCATACTCCAAGGGGTCGATGAAAAACGCAGACTCGAGGGTGGTGGCCGCATCAGCCTTGACTTTGGCCGCCAATTTGCGGCCTATGTAGAACGAGGACTTGCCGAACCGAAACACAGTCTTCTGCTTGCGGTGGACCCAGTGATCATTATCGAGAATTGTGCCATTCCGAGACGCGGCATGGAACGCCACCTGGCCATTGGCGAAGGTGATGTCAATAAGTATGGGCTTGGGGAGTTGCTGGCCCAACTGCCGCGCGTGGGTGCCGATTTTCCAAGCGATTTCCGAGTCGAAGCGGGGGAGCACAATGGCATCTCCCTCCAAGGCGTCGAGTTTTTCCAAGGAGTAGTCGTAGATCTCGTGGGGCATGGTGGGTGAATGCGTCCGTGTCAGGGGGGTGGAAGATGATGGTGGTCTGTTCAGTAGATCTGTCCAATAGTTCTGTCCAATAGTTCCGTCCAATAAGCTCAGATATCAGTAGTTTGGTCCGATCTCAAGAGCTCAGTCCGCTAGTTCAGTTGGATATTTCAGTCCGATAATAAGGCCAACAGAAATCCAGTCCGAGCCGTCCAAAGGTGCGGGTTATAAGTGGAGTCGGAGCATTGTCGCATCTCGCACCAGTGTGCACTCCCGGTGTGGGGCAGTCCGGTGCCAGGGGCGCCACAGCCCGCGCCGCAAAGGGCCACTAGGGGCTGGTCTTTTACATAGCCGGCGAGAGTATGGTTCCTTTCTACTCGGCGCCGGCTCAGTCCCGGTAGTGCCGGCGGTCTCGTCGGTTTATAGTACTGTGCTTCGTGCGCCAACTGGCAAGCCGCCTAATCGCATATTAGATGCGCACGGTGGGGGACCCCGCGTGAGCGGACATCAATGTTGAGCGAGCCGCTCACCTGCACATAGCCGGCCCTCCATCTGGATCATGTCTATTCCTCTGTATCTATACTAGGATCTCGCTGAATGACTTTTTTAGAATCGATGGTCTCTTAGTAAACAAAGTGGGACTGCTTAGCCTGATTGGCATCGCTTCGTCGGTCCATCCGCTCCCGTTATCGAAACCACTGTTCCATCTGTCCATTACTCGTCTGAACAGAATGCTCGTATCGACCCCACTTGTCTCCATCCGGAATTATTGGCGTATATCCAGAGTAGCTCGCCTCTCGGATATGATTTTTCTGCGTACAGGTGTTGTTTTGTTCAATAGGCAAGTTCAGTCAGTCACTCTCTCACTTACTCACTCAGCCAGTCAGTCAGTCGGCCAACTAGTCGTCAATCCAAGTGACATTGGCTAATGATGCGCTTACAAGACCATGACACTCGGTTTGATACCGAGTTTCCGGCATCGCTACTCCTTGGAGCCGTGGATTCTTGCTTTGCAATGAAACATGATTCATGGGCCGGAGAACTAGACCGTTTGATTATCGAGGTTGTTTTATGTATAATACCATAGTATTTTGAATTCAACTATTCCATATGATTCGATTTTTAACAATTGTAAGCACAAGAGCAGAAATAGGCGTATTTGAATAAGAGTTCCTCTACGGTTTTTATTGTCATAAGATTTTAGCCAACTTACTCACAAGTACGACAATTGAACACTATGATTTTTAGGAAAAGAAATACATTTCATTCCTTGTATTGTTCAAATATGCATAGTAAAATGCATTCTGAGAGGTTTAGGTTCGCAAGTATGCTCGGAAAAGTTGTTAAACATACTCTGAACATTGGTGGGGTAAGTACTTTATTTACTCCTATTAATTTTCTCAATACTTCCCACTTCGGCTTCTCTGAATACGTAGATACAAATGTCATGGCGGATAACCTCGGCACCTAATGAATTTACTTGCATATACTATACTGGGTCTGTTGAGGACTTCATACATCTAGAGCTTAGAGAAAATTTGTAGCGACTCCTAAATCTAGGGGGCCCATCTGTTATGTAAAAATGTGGCCAGGACCACGTCAGCACCTTTGACACGTGGAAGGAACCCAATTCGACCAGTCTTGGTTAAGGTTCTATCCGAACTGGTTTCCTGGCTTCGTCCGAAACGTATTCGAGATTGTAGCCAACCATGAGGTGAATTAGGGAAACTCCGGCCTTGAGCCCGATCTATGCAAATGGTGGTCAGGTGTCTACACCTCGGAGATAGCTTGCGAAATGAACGGACCCATGCGGGTTACTGGTGATTCTACCAACAACCATACATTGCAGTGTCTCCATGGGTACTACCCATGGATACACAATTATCCTGCGACGTGCGGTTACATGGGGAAACCATCAATACCCCATCTGGAGAGAGGCGTGTCCAATCCAGACCGACTATCTCCGAGACTTAGACGAAATGGTACCAGCTGCCTCTCATTAGGTCCAGCGCCGTGGCTTTACCCAAATACAATGTCGTGATGTTCTGAGACACGGGAACAATCCCGCCTCTAAAACTTTGCTAGGGATAAGGGCCGTTAAGGCGCCCCCGCCGTGTCCTACCACCCCAATTCTGCCAAATATGGCGCCACCGTGCCCCCAGACCGGCGTAAAGTTGTGCAATTAGGCCCGCGCCTCGGCACGGGCCAGTTTTTATCAATATAAGCTTGGATGATCCCCCTCGTTTTAGGGATCATCAACGAATACACCTTCTCTTACGTACTTTACGTTTAACAACTACAAAAGAACAGAACGTCATACGTATGATATTCAAATCGCGCTTCTAAGTAAGCAATCCTTAAGATTCTTTTTTTGTTTAGACTACAAAAAAAGCTTGAAATGAGTAGTAAAGGAATGCCCCGAAACGAAATACAATTATTCCGGCATATATCTAATTTAGTTACAGACCACGTATAAATAACATGAAATATAAAAGTATTCCAGAAAACAGGGGATCTCCGTCCGGACGCATTAATGATTTGTCCAAGATTCCGTGACTTCTAGTGGGTGCGACTTCATGTTTTTTTCCAGTGTCGCAATTGTAGTGCAATTCGTAATTAATGCTCAAGGGCGCCGTCAGGGTGCATCCACTTTGGACAAGCAAAATCAAAGGGGCAAAAAGGGCCAAGGAAGAGTCAACGGAAGGTGAAACGGACGATCAGGATCCCATGTAATCTTGCATACACCAAAAGGGAATAGATAGTCTAAGCTTTTAATTCCAGTGTCCAAAGGTAAAGAGGGATCAGGAGTTATTACAGAACGTATTCAGTTATCTATTTTGTGACCTTCCAAACATTTATGATAATAACCAGATTTACCTTTTAATAGTCTTAAAACATGTTGATCCTTTTCTATTCTTATTAACAAGTTTAGACAAAGCTGCTAAAGCATTTAAAGTATTAAATAAAGGCTCTTTTCCCCATTCTATAATTAAAAATTGGTCCGACTTAGATTTAATATTAGAAAACTGGATAAAAATACAGCATAGAATAATAGAAAATAAATCTGATAATAAATTGGGTTTAATAGTATCAAGAGAAGAAATTATTACTTATGAAGTGTCAGGTTCTATAGATGTAAGACTAAGAGAAGGAAGTATATTGTTGATGATCCGTGAAACAAAGGGGACACATCCGAGTTATATAGAAGCGGGCAGCGACTGCGCCACGTATTCGGGCCGTTATCGGGAGATAAGGACTTTATCGGGCGAGTCGTGCCGAGTGGCTGACTGATAAGGCTTATTGAGATAAGGGCTTATCAGTCTAGATCTCGGGAGAAGGGAAACCTAGTGGTCTGGACCGAGCATGGAGGCGAGGTCTGACGTCATACCGCGTCTAGCCGTGCATCGCAGTTTAATTGAGTGTCTATGGGTAGTACACTACCCATGGGGAGCCTAACATGAAGATTCAAAAAATTATAAATCTATATTACAAAAAGGCGGGATATAAAATGGGCCCCGAAGGGGCCCATGATTATTTAATTATTCTTTATATTTTATATTTCTTTAATGCCCCTTTGGGGTATTTTATATTTTTAATAATAATGATTTTTTATATATGGGCATTAAGGTAAAGACATAGTCTGAACTAATTTGTCGGTTGTTTATTCTTGACTTGTTTTAATCAGATAAATATTCAAACAGTGATTGTCTGATCCGTGGTGAGCATGGGTGGCAGTTCCGACGACCGCCTAACCGGGAACAGCCACACCTCATCGTCGAAAAGTGGTGCAATGGGCGCCGTCCAGCGCTGGCAATTTTTCCCCTACATGAGTATAGATGATTTCCCTTGCTTTAGGGACCATGAACCCGTTTATATTCTCAAAGAAGTAGACGTTATCGAACCCAAGAACTGATGCTAATTAATCAAGTAGAGTAATGTGAAGATTTGGCCCCACGGCGTCCATGGCCTAAAAACCTATACTTTCGTCACCTCCCTCGCTGATAGAAATGTATAGAAAATGGACCTGAAAATATAGACCATTTTTATGCTCTACAGGTGAACAGGTGACAGGTGAACAGGTGAACAGGTGAACAGGTGACAGGTGAACAGGTGACAGGTGAACAGGTGACAGGTGAACAGGTGACAGGTGAACAGGTGAACATGGTTCTTTAGTGTTAGTACCTCCAGAATGTTCTGTTAATTTTTTATCTGCTTTTGCAGCTTGGCTACTTGCCAAACTAGATCCAGCCTCCAGGAGCTAGGTTTCAACACACACTAGCTAGTATTCAAACCCTTCTGAAACGCTTTTTGTAGAAGGAAATTTGCGCCCTTTTTTCGGGCCGTGGTGCGCCACGCATGGGTGCAAAATTGGGTGCGATTCGCCAGTAGCCAGCAAGACCCGAGATCTACCGCACGGCGATAGCTTATTATTTTACGCATCATCGAAAACAATAATTTAAGCACTAGGCCATAACTAATCCAACATCCTTACATCTTTACATTTACCTCTTAAAAACTCTACATTAACCTCTTTACCCCTTTACACGTTCCTCTTTACACCTGTGTGTTCCACTTCTTTACATCTCTACATTATACATTTTTACATCATCACGATCCACCTTTGAATCTTCGAGATGCTGTGTGATAGAGTTCATGCCTGCTTCGGCTGGCGCGAGTGGTTTGGCAGCAGCAATGCCAAGTGTGAGGCGCGCAGCCACAAGAACGAGGCCGGAACGCAGATTGACCAAAGGGCAGAATTGACCAAAGCGCAGAATTGACCAAAGCGCAGAATTGACCAAAGCGCAGAATTGACCAGAACGCAGAATTGACCATTACGCGGATTGACCGCATCGTAGGGTTGCCCCAGATGCCAGGGTTTGGCCCTATGTTTCGTGCCAGCAACACAAGAGACAATATCATCACGCGCCGGCATTTGCGCTGGCATTGGGGTGCACAGAGTCAGTCCCTTGCACGCAGCCATGAACGCCGTGAACACCACCATTCTGATTCGGTATGCTAAAGGTAATGCGTCCAAAAAACGGTCAGGGTGCCGTCTAAATACAGAAGGAAACCGCGCAACCTGCCAGAAATCCATCATCAGCCCAAATCAGCGAGTTGCCAACCAGAACACAAAAAGACGGCTGGAACTGCCCAGAAAACAGTCTAGAAATAGCCTGGAAACAGTCACGAAACAGTCTGGAAACAGTCTGGAAACAGTCTGGAAACAGTTTGGAAACAGTCTGGAAACAGTCTAGAAATAGTCTGGAAACAGTCTGGAAACAGTCTGGAAATAGTCTGGAAATAGTCTGGCACAAAACGATGCTGTCTAAAACTTGCCTGCCTGAACCTGCCTGAACCCGCCTGAACCCGCCTGGACCCTGACTGCCGAAACCCTTTTGAAACTCCAACACATCGTAACAGTCCCTACCTCTTAGCTGGGGAAGATGGCTGCCACAATGCGTACAAAATCCGAGAGGCATTTCACCGCGAACCAATTGTGCCTTCAGTTGTCACCAACCTAGACAATCGTGGGGGTCTCGCTAGATGCACTAAGGGAGCCTGAAATAGGCAAGTGGGACTCAAGACATGAGCAAGTCGTTCAAAGGGCCTGAACCCCTGGAATCTTCAAACATACCCTCGAGAATGATTCACAACCCAATACGCTTGATGATGTGTCCATGGATTCCGCCGCTCTGGTTGGAAACCCATCGGTCACGTGACCCGGCCCATCGCAGCCCCCCATGCCGCGCCCGCTTATCTGCTGGAAAGCCACCAACAGACTCGCTGTTTCTCCGTATGCTTGCCATCGAAGTTCCTGCAAATAGGAGACTCTTGCAGTGTGCCAGTGCCATATTGTGGTGCCTCCTCTCGGGTGGCCCCATTTTTGGCTTTGCGGCCTTGAAACCCGTGCTCATCAAAGAGAAGATTTATGAAAGCGTGTGTGACGTCTCCACCTCCAACACCTCCATCGACACCTGGTCCAATTTCATCATGCGTCCACAGTCCTTTGGCATCACCACCCTCTTGACTGCAGACCTCCCCCAAAACCAAACCGTCGCTAAGTGTACCCAGCAAGACCTCAAGTTGAACATGATGTTCACCGTGGCCGCTATGCTCACCAACGTGTCTGCATTGGTCATCGGCAGTTGCTTGGACCATTTGGGGCCCAAGTTCTGCGGCTTGGTTGGCGCCTTCTTCCTCTACGTGGCGTGCCTCGTTTTCATATTCAGCAAGGCCATCAGCGCCCTGCTCCCTTGGTTCGACCCTTACTTGGTGGGCTATGCGGCCATGGCTTTGGGCGGCCCATTTGCGTTTATTTCGTCGTTCCAGTTATCCAACGCCTTCCCCGCGCGCAGTGGGACCATATTGGCTCTTCTTACTGGAGCTTTCGATGCTTCGTCCGCCATCTTTTTGCTCTATCGAATGGCATTCAATGCGTCGAACGAATCCTTTACTTTGGACAAGTTTTTCAGGCTTTATTTGGTTGTACCGCTCTTCATCACCGCTGCACAGGTCTTGTATATGCCTACTGACTCCTACAAAAGCGGCGCTGATCCCATCACTGCGGCTGAACCGGTGGGTGCTTCCTCCGCCTCGACATCGGCCAACCCGCCTTCTTCTCTACCACACGAGACCGATGCTCTTTTGTCGAGCGAAGTCCACTTGTCTCCACCAAAAAGAAGGGACTCGATCGGTGATGCTCTCAAGCAGCCCTATGACACGGAGGGGGAGGAGTTCTTGGTGTCACACTCAGGCGGAATTTTCGGCATCCTCCACGGGTACTCGGCTCGCTATCAGCTCCACACTCCTTGGTTTTACTTAATGTGCTTGTTTACTAGCGTTCAAATGTTGCGGCTTAACTACTTCGTGGCCACCGTGGGCACCCAGTACACGTACTTGTTGGGATCGGTGAAACAGGGCACTATGATTAACCGCTTCTTTGACGTGGCCTTGCCGTTGGGAGGAATCATCGCCATCCCATTCGTCGGTGTATTTTTGGACTACTGCTCCACGGTGGTGGTCTTGACTGCATTGCTCGGCGTGTCGGTGACTCTTGGAGTGCTAGGACTCGTTCCCAGCTTCTACACGGGGGTTTTGAATATCTGCTTTTTCGTGGCGTACCGGCCGTTCTTCTACACCGCTGTGTCAGACTTCTGCGCTAAAGTGTTTGGATTCGATACTTTCGGTACCGTCTACGGCACCATCATTTGCATAGCCGGTGCAATCAACTACTTCCAGTCGGTGTTGGACAGACTCACCCACTCCACCTTCAAGATGAACCCGACACCCATCAACTCCATTCTTGTGGCGGTTACCTTTGTCATTGGCACCGCCACCATTTTGTATGTGAGGCTGCAGGCCATCGAGTATGTCAAGAAGCGAGCCTCGGCCTCTGCGTAGCTAAGTGTGTTAGCATGCGAAGTCGTTCAGCTGGCCTATCCTTAGAATCCTAGAAATTATGTATTAGAATCCTTATCCCCGCATTTAGCTCCACCCCTTAGACCCATCTTTTACCTTTTAAACTCGTCCTCACTTTTAAACTCATCCTTCACCTTCCCACGTTGACATATATGTGAGGGAGGAATTACTTATCATGTCCGGCATATACCACAGTGCCTGCATGTGCGCGGTGCACCTGCTCGTTTGCCCAACCTCACATCTCGAGCGCTCCGTACTCTCCTCACTCCCCCATGAAACCCGTCGTATCCACAGGCAAGGCCTATTTCTGCACGATATTGTCTGCTTTTGCAATTGTAATTCTTTCTGTGATTGGCTACCTATTCAAAACTGGCCATGAATCCATGATGGGCTCGGTCAATGACCCGGAGGATGGCGGCGCCGTGGCTCATACGGTTTTCGGCGCTGTTTTCGTATACTTGGCTTTCTTTGTGTTCTGCGGCTCGCAGGTGTATTTGATCCAAAGACAAGATCGAATCAAGTTGTGATGAAGCGTTTCGTTCCGCCTTTTCTGGATGCATTACCGATTGTGAATAGTGAAGCGCAGGGGATATAAGCGTGACGCGAAAGCGTCAAGGGGAGTGCGATGGAAAAGTGTCATAGGAAGCTGTGCTGGGAAAAGTCAGGAAAATGTCAGGATACTGTTAGGAAAGTGTCATGAAAGTGTCATGAAAGTGTCATGAAAGTGTCATGAAAGTGTCATGAAAGTGTCGTGAAAGTGTCAGGAAAGTGTCGTGAAAGTGTCATGAAAGTGTCGTGAAAGTGTCATGAAAGTGTCGTGAAAGTGTCGTGAAAGTGTTATGAAAGTGTCATGAAAGTGTCGTGAAAGTGTCATGAAAGTGTCATGAAAGTGTCATGAAAGTGTCATGAAAGTGTCGTGAAAGTGTCGTGAAAGTGTTATGAAAGTGTCGTGAAAGTGTCATGAAAGTGTCATGAAAGTGTCATGAAAGTGTCGTGAAAGTGTCATGAAAGTGTCGTGAAAGTGTCATGAAAGTGTCGTGAAAGTGTCGTGAAAGTGTCAGGAAAGTGTCGTGAAAGTGTCACGAAAGTGTGACAAGATCGAACGATGATGAAACGGGTTGGGTCAAAAAACAATCTGACAAGTGCCTCGAATCAATTCGTATGTATTAGTATGAATATTTTTAAACAAAGGTATGTGGATGAGGACGTGGTAATGCACATAGTAGGGCCATAGTGCAGAAGCCGAGCCGCCTACAACTTGGCCACACTCTCCTTACCTCCCTTCCAATGGACATTGCCAGACCAGTCGCAAATGTCGAAGGTGAGGAGGCGGATGTCATGCAACTCTTGGCGCGTGGCACCCAAGTTCACCGCGCCCCGCAAGTGTCCTTTCAAGGTCGGGTTCACATCCTGCGGAATCAAGGCCGTAAGCACGCAGAAGGAAGTCTCCTTGGCAGGCACCACATCTGTGTTGCTCAAAATAGGCCCGTACACGCTATGAAGCGCATACTGCCACAAGTCAGGATAGGCTCTGTACATCTGGTTGCGAACGCGGGTCAGGATCTTGCCGTAGACGGCGCTCCAAAAGTCCGAGCCGCGCACCGTGGTGTGCAAGAGCGTCAGCGTGTTGATGGACTGCAGGGAGATGGGGCCATCGATTGTGTCGTAGGTGGCAATGTCGTCCTGTTCATAATGGGGGGCGCCGGTCACGAGCTCCTGTTCAAAGCGCGTGCCAGCCACATCCTCCTGTACGAGGGCCAGCGAGCTCACATGGCCCGGCACGATGACGGCTTCTCGCTTGGGCTTCAGGTCGGGCTGGACACTAGTAGGCGTGACCTCCCGCAACGCCGACAACGCATTGATGGATTTGGGTAACCCGGAGATGGGGGCAATCTTCAAGATGGCGTCTCGCATCTTGTTGGCAACCACGCTTTGGGCGGCATGGATATCCTCGCTGCGGCTGTACTTGTATGGGAGGGGAAGCTTGTCGTAGTAGGTGTATGGGATCATGATATCGGGCAAGTTGACACCTACGGCCGAAAACTCCGCATACCTTGCTGCAGAAGCTATGGAGTCCTCGGCCAATTTGAGGAGGTACGCATCGGTTAGAAGCGGCTTGTCCCTGGATGCCTGAGCCTCGAGAAGCTGTTGCCTCAAGGCAAAATGCAATACCTTGCCAATCTCTTGCGGCTCATTCACCACTGTGAGCGCTGTGGATGCGAGAATGTACCAGTTGTTGTATAGGGCGGGGTATTTGTAGGCCAACTTGACGAGGCGCTCAGCGGTAAGGATAGCCATGGAGAAGGGCACTTAGTAGCAGGAGATGAGTAATGACAGCAAGTAGCTGAGCCGCGGTGACTTGACGGTAAATGGGTGATAGGGCTGGAGGAAGAAGCGGAGTTCAATTGGTGGGAGGTTGAGGAGATGTAGGAGAGCATTTCAAGCACACATCACGTGGGGCCGAGGCGGTTCGCGCCGGTGAGGCGGGAAGTGGTCGCGAAATCCGGGGCATGTGGGGCGCGGTTCCTCGGTTGATGCGCCGCACGTGATGGTTCGAGTCCCCAGAGGCAGAGCAAAGGATTTATGCCTTGGCTAAAACCAAAGTACCTGTGACATGTACAGACCCGGCTGTGATTTTTCTGGTGCTATTCCATGGGTTTTGTTGCACGAAAGTTGCACGAGAGTTGCCCGGACATCGTTGCCGGAGTATATGCAGGAACGACATCCGTTTCCTCGACTGAAGCCCCTGTTTTCCATTTTGACACCAAGCTGTTGCTTTCGGTACCCGGATCAGAACATCGGTTAGTCGTGAAGCAGGGTTTTCCAGGATTCACATTTCTTTTTCACTGTGGGACACGGAAGATGAACCCTTTTAAAGCACCGCGGCAAAATGGTTCGAGCCTGTAGCAAAGTCAAGCAAACCATGCTCCTTTCGCTGTAAAACATAAAGGTCCGCCATAATATGCATTGGCTTTCTCCCTTCGGTTTTAGCAAGTCTCTAAACTCGCGTCAAGTATTCGACGTTTACAGTCTTGCACTTTGGGGTTCACGGCGGGCCAAATGAACTTGGGTTTGTTTAATGATATTTTACCAGTTGTGGAATGTTTCATCTTTTCTTTTTCAGGCGTGTTTGAGCCGTTATAGGGTGTGGGATGGGTCCTTTTGGAAAGCACTGTACTCCTAGAACTCACACTAGTTGATTTATAATGTGGTAGTTGTTATGTTCTTTGTAGTTGTTTTAGCGTCAAGTACTCAAGAGAAGATGTATTCGTTGATGATCTCTAAAACAAGGGGGATCATCCAAACTTATATAGATAAAAACTGGCCCGGCCCGCGTGAGGCGTCGGACGCCTCATGGCGAGGTGCCGGCCTGATTGCGCCATTTCCAGCCGGAGTGGGGGCACGATGGCGCCATATTT
>NKZP01001362.1:12393-28417 GCA_002370765.1 Metschnikowia similis
GGTGCCATCTCGTCTGAGTCTCGGAGATAGTCGGTCGGGATAGCGCCCGTCTCTCTCCAAGTGGGGGTAACCATGGCGTCCACTTGTAGCGTACGTCGCAGGTAAATTTGGTATCCATGGGTAGCGCGCTACCCATGGTGGATCTAACAGTAGTTGTTGTGCTATTGTTGATATCCCGAGATACAATTGAAGGATTATACGTCAAGCTGCTTTGCATTATTCTGAATGCGATCACGAGAACAAGGGACGCTACTTCTTGCGAAAATCTAAAGCTCGGCCTACAAGAAGCTCTACAGTGGTAAACCTCGGCTGGTACTCTACTCACTTTCCTCCAGAAGACCGTAGGACGTCAAATGGGAGAACTTCCTAAAGCCCCATGGGTCTATGGCCAGAAACATACAAAGAGATTGGAGTGGAAAAAGAGGATAAAAAAGAAGGAAAACACGAGTACAATCAATATACTCATTTCTTTTCGGGGTCAGGATTTCAGCGGCGGTGCATTTCCACCAGTAGGGTCTGAGCTGGTTTGATGGTTCGAGCCCTGGTGTCACGCTGCATTGAGCAAGCTAGAAAACTACTAAATGCCCTTGTGACCCGAACAAATCAATGCTGGTAGTTTTTCACCACGTCATGATGAGGCAAACATCCACAGAAACAACCCAAAATTCCCGCATCCAACTAAAAGATATTGTTTGGACACAACCGTAATTTTTTCAAGAGGTGGGGGCAACCACTGGGCTTCCATCATCAGACGCACCAAATCTTCTCCAATTTAGCTAATCTTAATATAATCATCATACTACAGTCCACAGTCATCTGTCCATACAATGCTTAGTCATCTGTTACACAAAGCATAGTCATCTGCTCATATTCATTTATGCTTCCATACGCATTGGCATGAAGCAATTTGGACTTATTCCCTCAATGGGAGTTTCAAGAATCAAGGTGCATGCGAACGGCGTCAGGCCAGATCATGATTGGAAATGCACCAAGAAGAACGAGCTCTGACACTCCTCTAAAACATTCTGAAGCCGCTTTGTACTAGGAATCAGCGCTCAAACCCTAGACAAGTGTGACATTGCGAACCTGGGCGAGCACTAGACGTTACTAAAAATTCTAACACTATTCCTTTTCTTTCGGGCACTAGCTGTCGTTTATCTGCCTGGATGATTATCTTCCATGTTTCACCATCGTAGTGACAGTTAAACCAACGAGATAGCAAACGCTTGTGCAAAGAATAAGGCTGGATGGTACAAGGAATTTACACAAGCAATGCAATGAAGCAACTAATCCGAGATAGAGATCTCAATATTGTCTTGTTCCAACGGTGCGAGCTTCATCCAGTTACCCGGGGCACGCTCAAGTAAGCAGAAAGTAGCATTCTCTGGTGCCAAAGAATTGTCGATATCAAAGCAGTTCAACTTCTTGGAATCAGCTGATCACACTCGAAGGGTTGGGAAAAGCACATGTCAGGCGTTTGTAGAGTTTGTGCCAACGCCAACAGGGAATTGGTGACTTAAGGATATCGCAACCAGTAAGAGAAGTACGCTTTGGACCAGCTGTCTTCCACACGACCTTGGGTATATTACCGTGATTGCGACTTGGACCATAACATCGGGTGCGACCATTGACCTTACATCTGATCATGACAGCAACAACAAATTTCAGGTTGATAGAACCTAGGTCGCCTAAAAGGCTAGGTCACTCAGTGATGGAGCTTATCAGGCACATTTCAATGCAAGAATTCGCTGTGGACATTTCAACGTGTCATCCGAACATGCTACCTGGGTGGAAAGGCGCATGTTGTGGTGCTCATTCGAATCCACACACAACAACAAATTTCTGTGAGATAATCCGAACAGATGATTATCAGAGAAGAGAGAGAGTCGCGCCGCACTTGAAGAAAAGCCTTAAAAATGGTTTCCTCTGGCCTGTTGAAAAGAGTCCCTGTCCAGCTCCAGTCCTTCAGTAAGGTCCGGCTTGCGTATGCAGTCCTGATAGGGGACTGTGTTTCAGCAAAACTGCAGAGTAGCCAGCCACAAGCACTTCTATCAGCGCACTCTTCAATGCTTGATGCTCCCGCTGACCCACGACCTGGCGATCTTGTCCTTTATCTTTCGGCGCTGCTCATGCGTCCACTCGCCGATACCCCAGAAATGCAGGAGGCTCGGGAAAGCAGGCGCCACCTTGGAGTTGAACTCGCGGAACAGCCTATCGTAGTGCTCACTCAAGGCCCGCGGCGAGCTCTCTCTCAACGAGGTCTTGATATCCTTGATCTCCCTGGCCAGAAAGTCCCCTTCAGCACCGGGAGCCGCCGGCGAAACACTAGGCGGCGGTTCGGTTCTTGTTTCCCAGGGCCGCATACTATCGTGGATGGGGATCCACTTGTCGGAGCTGCGCCAGTGATCCGAGGACACCATTTCGCGGACTCGAGATATGGCCCGCTTGTAAGCAAACTGCTCGTCCTCGCCCGTGAAAGCTTTCACGTTGGAGAAGTTCTTACGGCGTGAGTCGCTTTCGACATTGTATCGCTTGGCATAGTCTTGGTCATACGACGAGACATTAGGCCGGTAAGGGTTCAAGGTTTGCATGGCGGTCTTTGCAAACATCTCCTCCTGCTGCACCAAGTGGCGGTCGACATCCAGGGCACAGTCGTTGGCGGCATCGGGAAAAAAGAGATTCTCCAAAGCCACCTCGGTGCGGAGAAACAACTGGCATCGTGCTTCGTAGAGCGCGTCCAAGAGCGTGATGAACCTGCGCGCTTCGTTCTTCATTTTCGATGTCATCACCGGCACATGGTCCACCACCACCGTGGGGTACGTGGAAGCTAACGTGATGTAGTCCGACGAGCTGTAGAGGCCCCTGCAGATGGTGTCAAAGTCAAGGTAGCACACACGGCCGTCAAACGTGCGGGAAAGGTGCGACGTCCGGTTGTATACGGATATTTGGGCCGGCAGCCAGGGGACCTCGTCGAGGGCAACAGGCTGGTCCATCTGCAACGCCTTGGTGGCGACAAGCCGCGTCCACTGGCGGAGATGGTGTGGGTTGCCGAGTTCGACCACCATGTTGCTCTCTTTGCTCAGGTTCTGAGCAAAGTGGTGCCTGTAGTCGATGCGGGAGTTCATGTCCACGGCAATGCAGCGGCAGTTCAAGATGCTGACAAACGACTTGAAACGGGACTTGTTGAACTCCGAGGAGTAGAGCTCTTCCGGCAACTTGTTGGAGGTGGCCACCAAAACGCCGCCGAGCTTGAAGTAGTATGTGAATAGGAGCTTGATGATTTGCGCCGCGGCCACGTCTGGGAGCATGAACTCGTCGAGCATGAACACCGTCAGCCGGTCCATCATCTTCTGGGCAATCTCAAAGAGAATGAACTCGTTTTCCATGGTCATGCGGGGCTTTCCGTATATGGACGTTGTGAGCATGCGCTCCTTCTGGATGCGGTGGATCTCGCCAAACACCCATAGAATGAAGTTGCTGTAGTGCCACCGCATCTTCAGGTGGTGAGGCAAGCTGCTGGCGAACAAGTCCATGAGCATGGACTTGCCACACCCGACCTCCCCGTTAACAAGAAGCCCCTGCGGCGATGCCAAGTGCCGCAACTCCTCTTCGTCCGTCAAGAACCGCACCACGTCGCGCTTCTTGGTGTTGATGTCTCGCCGGAAGAGCTGCCGGAGCCGCGAAAGAGGCTCTTTCCGCACCGACATGCTGTTTATCTCTTCCTCGGCACGCAAGACCTCGAGTTTGCGTATGAGAAGCGACTTTTTGATGGCCATTTCTTGCTCTGGCCGGTAGTCCACGAGCCGGTAGAAGAGCTTCTGGAACTCCTTCATGGCGCGGAGCTGCTGCTCATCCTTGTTCAACTTGCCTTGCTTCACGTAATTCTGGTACACGATAAACGGGTCCACGATGGCCAAGCCACTGTCAGACGTCTGAGAGATCTTGTGGAATGTGGCCGGTAGCCTTCCATCCACGCCTTGGGGTCCACACGTGGTCTTGGGGAAGGCCCTGGAGTAGTGGCGGGCAGCGGGCATACTGGTCCTGCAGAAGCCGCCGATTCTTGAATGATAGTACATTGCTGCGCAAAAACGTTCGATTGTGAAAGCCTGTGCCGTGGAGTGAAGTAGTACCGAGTCGGTGAGCACGCACCCTTGATGCCATATGCGGGAGTGCATGCACGCGCAACGCGCATAGATGAAATAGATAGCCTTCGTCTGAAACTACCGACTTCCGTGGTAGTTGAACACGGCTCCATAGACCGTAGTGTATTGAGTTACTATTCAATACCTAATTGAGTGTTTGTCGTCGATTGCGGGGAACAACCTGTTCTTAATTAGGAGCATAGCCTGTATAAATCTAATTATGTATACTACTCACTGTGCGGGGTTGGATGTATCGCCTGAAGAGGTTACATGTCCGTGTTGTATGCCAAACTTGTAGTTCGATCACATTTATTAGGTACTTCAAAACCTCTTTACAGCTTGCTGTGAATAATGAGGACAGTTGCTGCTAGGCACTTGTAGTATTAACTACACAGTTTACGCTCTAGACCTCAGCTAGACCCAACCAGGCCTCAGCCCTTCCAGCTCAATTTGGCTCAGCTACACCTCAGTTGCATCTTTCCGGTGGCTGAAACCAACAGGCACTCCAGAGGTATCAGCATTTTCTGTCTTTGATCGCAAGCTTCTTTGCAGGCTAGCAATCCCATCACCACTGTAGATTTCGCCAGAAATGCCTATATTCTCATATCATAAATTGTTCGTCAAACAGAGAATGGACCATCAATGGTCATGAAATGCCAGTGAAATTATGAAGATGCAATGAAGGGATTTTGAATCCCGCAGTGAGGTAGCAAGGATCTCAGCAATGCCCTTTATAGAATGTTGGGACCAAGGCGAAACGAGGGGGCTCGAAGAACTTTGGCGTCCTCAAGCGTTCGTCAGAGTCCGTTCTGTGGCTGTTTTTCGGCCGAAACGGCCTGCCGTAGCTGGGAATACTTTCTATCGAGAGAGTTGGAGAGACCATTCATCTCGGAGTCGGTCCTTCCGTATAGCTCGTACCACCATTTCACGTCAGAATAATTGAAGAATACCACATCGGCATCAGCATCGGCGTTGAAGGCCTCGTTGATAAACTCGGCAGGACGAGAGAGAAAATACTCCCACACCGACACCGTGGACTTGCTCAACTCTTCGTCCAACTTGAGGCTCTTCTCCGAGTTACAGAGAAACGTTCCGTACTGGCACGAGTATGAATGGTAGAAAAGCCTCTTTAGAAAGCGGCTGTTGAATTCAAATTTCTCCGGATGCTGTCTGCAGATTTGATACAAACAGTCGAGAAACTGATGAAAAATAGGCGAGCGATCGTTGCTGCCAGAGTACACTGCGCTGCCTTCGCTGCTCTCCAAATTCGAGGCGGTATTTTTGATGTGATTGGCTGCTCTCTGGAAGAACGACGTCACCGCAGTCTTGGTGCTTCCTGACGACAGGCTGACGGAGAGGCTCTGAAGCGAGTTTTGGACCTCCGAGTCAGCTCCCTCCGTGTCTTGCTTGGACTCGGGCGGAGACGACGATAAAATGGCGCCGATGCACCCGCCGTGGTCTCCTCGCATAGCGAACTTAAACCCGAAACTCAACCACTCCTTCTCCACAAGCACCATGAATCCCCGCATGGTGCGGAAATATGGGTCCAAGCAGAGCTGTGCCAATGCGGAGATCTGTGACGTCCGGTCCCAGCCGTCCGAGCAGTGGATCAAGACATTCGTGTTGTTAAGGTGGACGGATTTGCAGATCCGGTCCACGCTCTGAAGAATGATAGAAAGACGGTGGAGCCATTGTGTTTTCGTCAATGAATGCTGGAGAGTCTGAGACAGCTCGGTCGGGGTTCTATCAAGATCGTTGAGAATCAGAGAGAGTTTGTTGAGGGAATCTCTCATCACATGAATATTGTCGATATTGCAGAACACTTTAACCACCAGCTGAACGCGCGAAGGGCTGGATCTGGTGTCATCATCAACTTCATGCTTGCCTCGGTAGTAGTCGACATTTTCAGTTCCTGCGCCGAGCGCGTGTTGCGCCATGGCATTGGTGATGGGTCGGAGATCCATCATCAAGTTTCTTTGCGGCTGCTCTGTTTGCAGAGCTGCCAAGGACTGGGACCTGAAGATCTCTTCCACAAGCCTCTCGTCCTGCATGGAGCGGTTCTGGATGTTCAATCCCACCAATGGCTGCAGGCACCGAGCTATGATGTTTCCGTTTGGGCCCAGCCGGTGCCGGTACACTATAGCAGGCACCCTCTGCTTGGAACGGAACTTGCCAGCATGTTGGAGCACACTATCCGAAATGGCCGAGGGTACCATAAATGTCTGCGGATACGAAGGACAAAACCGGTATCCTAGGTTCAACCCCGTAAGGCGCCATGGGCAGTTCGGGCCTTCCAGCAAAAGACCTTGGCGCCGATACTCTTGCTCCGCGTCATAAATGCACCACCCTGCGCCATCAAGTTTCAGCTCTAAGGCATTGGGCTTGTACTCAAACGCGTAAAACTCGCCGATCGAGCCCTTGGTCTTGGCAGCCGTGGCAAGCTTGCTGAGATTCACATAAACATCCGTGCATATGGAATCATTGACAAAGTCAAACAGGTAATAGGTGAAGTCTTTGCACATGACACGGATGTTAGAGGTCAGGTAGCGGTCGAACCCCGCGAGTTCCCCATTTGGCCGAGCATCCAGTGGGACGGCTTTTGTGTCGGACAATTTAGAGTGGGCCGAGCTGCTCTTATCGCTATAGCCGGCCGGGGGCTGATTGACTGAAGCCTGTTTAGCCTGATCATTAGCCTGGCCATGAGTATGAAGATTCTGACCATGGGTCTGAGAATCAGTCTGACCATGAACCGGGCCATGTGAGCTTCCATTGTCTCGAGCCGTTTGACCATTTTGACTGCTTCGGCCCAAATTTTGCCCCGATCCGCTGCCCCATGAACAGCCTCGGGATTTCTTCACCCTCTCTATCACCGGATAGCAGATCCAAATCTCGCGGGCCTTTTGGCCTTCGTTCGCCGGAAAGGAAAAGACCATGTGAAAACGGGAAAGCACGAGCGAGCCACGGAGGTGGTGGCCGCGTCGCGTAAGAAGCACATTATCCACCTTAAGCACCTTTGAAAACTCCATTGGTCCAGGGGGAAGAGGCCACTGAGTGTGAGTAGAGCGAGTCGTCAACCTTCAATGCGGCATGCACGTGACCACGGTCACATGCGGTGGTAGCGTCTGGTGCAGTACACAATAGTGTAGAGCAGATAGAGCATATTGCGTATAATACAAAGTAGGGAGGATCGTACCACGCAGTACAGTATAAGTCATATCACTGCTGCAATGTATGGTCAAGTTTACGGTCCAGTATAGTGTAGTGTGAAACCAAGGGTAGTGCGCTACTCATGTGTGCACCTGGGGGGTTAGGGACGGACTCGCTTATCTTCGAGGTATGGCAACACCAATTACAGCGTATCAGACCCAGCTTCTCTGTTTTCTCGCAGGCTGCCTCCAGGTCTCTGTTGGTTCTTTCGGCAAGATTACCGGATTGGGACATGTTCTTGCGATAGTGTCACAGTTCATCAAAAATACATCGTGTTTATGCACCTGACGTTACCAAAGACTCCATGTAAAGTACGTAGAACACTGCTACTTAGTACAGTATACTTCGGAGAAATTGCTCATGACAAATAGACCTTCTAGCAGCATAACCATTTTGTGCAACAGTACATACCAACAGATATGAGTGACCAATGTAGCCGCAGATATGGCCCATGGACAGAGGTCCATAATTAGAATAGTTAGTGAGTATAGTTACTATAGTACTGCCAGACTCTCCATGGGTAGTGTCCCCATAGGTATCCTGCCCCTATGCACGGGTCCTCCGGCTGTGCTACCCTTCCACCGAGGTCTAGACCGGCACGACTAGCCCGAACTGTCCCTATTTCACGATAACGGCCCGAATACGTCGGCAAGTCGTGGCCAACCTTTCCATATAGAATCGGATGATTCTCCCTTATTTGATGGAACCTAAACGAATACGACCTTTCTCAGTCCCAACGTCCTACAGAACCTGACAGTGCAGTGAGTAAGTAAGTAGGTTAGTTAGTATAGTTGAATCACGATTACGGTTTTCATTGAATTGTCTGCTTCTCACAGAGTCAATCACCGATTTCTCCATACTGATACTGATACACTCACTGGATTCTCTGAATTTACCAACTTCTCCCTGCGCCATTGACTGATTTAGTTCCGTCTCAGCACCCAGGTATACCTATGTTTCTCTAATTATGCGCCAAATCAGCTAAATACTGCCGGCAATCTAGCTGGCATTCTAACACCGCCACCACCTTCAAGCACTCACTTCTTTCCTATACGGTGAGTTCGTTCTTCTTCACCAAGTCTTTCAAATCTAAGACTTGTTCAGCAGTTATCATCCTTGACCGGCGTGACCCACTTAGGCATGATAGGCACAGATCCGCCGCCGTCTTTTGCACAGAGGAATAGTAGTATATATCTTTAGTTATAGTTATAGTTAGTATTGTTAATTAGTACAGTTATAGTTAGTATGGTTAGTAGGTGTATATATTGAGCTTTACCATAAAGCTAGTTTCTGGGAACTCTTGTAATCCTGTGCTCTTTTGCTTAAATGGTTGGACCTCGGTAATATTTCATTTCTTGTCGATTTAATCCATCCATTCAAGAATCTTCACATAACCATTTCTATCTTAGTTCTCGCCCCCTCTTTGCATCACTGAATGACCCCGTCAATTGTTTATCTGCCCGCCGCCGTCTGAACAGAAGGCATGGAATCGAGAGGTCACACAATCCCGAGTTGTTGTCCCACTTGGATGACGTGTTCCGGCATGCACGGCTCTTCCTGTTCAACAGAATAGTCTAGTTCGTATTGTGTCTCGTCCATGTTTACCCTGCACTGAAGCATACACAGAAGCGTGGTGACGACACTAAGTGCACGGCCCAGAAGCTCGGTGCACCTTATTATCCGTGGGACTAGGGCACGCTAACTGGCTGCATCCGAACCCCCACAGAAGAGCAATGCGAGTGTGCCACATAGCCCCGCTGGAATCCGAGGCCGGGTGGATGAGGCCCAATCAGTCCGACCAACAATGAAAAACCCAGTTTCTTAACGGCAATGATATAGCGAATAAAGAAGTCCAGGGCAACAGGAACACAAGAGCCGAGGAGGCAACAGGAAAATAGTAAGGCAGCAAGTTGACAAGGTAAAAGACAGGTTGAAGATAACAATGTGAGAAGGACAACGTGAAAATGACAGGATGATGAATATTCAAATAGCTTCACGACCATTATCGTCTTCAGCGAAGTGACAGGATAGGCAACACAGGGACTGACAAAAAATGACCCTGTAAAACATTCACCACATACTATAAGCCCTCGAACTTGGTAATGCCCTTATTGACCGGCAACTTTTTGACCTTGAGCTTCTTCTTCTTAGGCTCCTGCGTCTTCTCTCCACTCTGGAATGTGGTGTTGAGGTCAATTTTCTTGTTTGTTCTGGGTGCTGCTATGACCCTCTTTTTGCGAATAATTCTCGGATGCATTTCCTCTTCATCACCACTGTCGCTGTCATTGTCATTGTCATTGTCATTATCACTGTCGCTGCCATTGTCATTATCACTTTCACGGTCACTTTCACTGTCGCTTGGACGATCACTTTCACTGTCGCTGTCACGGTCACTATCACGGTCACTTTCACTGTCAGAGTCACTCTCGCTCTTACTCTCGCTCTCACTCTCACTCTCATTCTCACTCTCACTCTCACTCTCACTCTCGTCATCACCGCCCTCATGTCCCTGGTCATCCCCCCAGATCTTTAATGTCTCCATGCCCGAACTCACCAAACGGTACTCATAGTCAATGTCCAAGTTCCCCACCTCGTCCACTGCCCCCAGGCTCGTGGCCAGGCTGGAATGCACCCGCACTTCCTGCACGCGGCCGCGCTTATAGTCCACCCGGTGCAAGTAGCCGTCGCTGTCGCCGCACCACACGCAGTCGGCGCGGCCAGCGCTCAAGTTCATGGTGGGAACAAGCGCGTCGATGGACCTGTTCTTGTTGATCTTGATGCGCGACACGTGGTCCATCAAGTCGTTGACGGATTTTTTCCAGAGCGTGAGCATGCCCCCACTGTGCGCCACCACCACCGTGTCGTTGCCGCCGCCGCTCACATATTCCGACGGGTAGCACATCGCAAGCAAGTCATCGCCTTGGTCCTCCGACTGGCTCACGATCCCTTTGCGGATATCCAAGTGCGTCAACGTGCTGCTGCCCAATGAGAGAAAGTGGTACGCTGAAACATCCGGCATGCCAAGCACCTTGGTCACGGTGTCTTCGTGCACCTGCAGGAGCTTGTCGAAGCGCAACTTGTCCCCGAGACTTCTGCTGTCGTACACCAACACCGACCCGTTCTGCGTGCCGGCCAAGAGGAACGCATGTGACGGCGAGTCTGTGAGCGTGGTGATGGCGTCCTTGTCGGAGAGTTGCGAGGCCATGCCTGCGCGCGCCACCACCTTGCCCGTCTCACTACTGGCCTTCTTGATCACGTGGTCCGTGCCGCCACTATAGACGTGCTGGCCCACTGAGCCCTCAAGCGTCTCGAAAATCAACGTCCTGCACGACCCTTTGTGGCGCTTGGTCTTCCATGCCGTGGCAATGGCCCCGCTGTTGCCTAATTGGCTGTGGTCCGAGGCATACTCCCACCACCGCGTGGCGTGTCTTGATCCGGCGCCTTGATTGGCCTTGGTGTGGCCCACAACGCCTCCACGCTTGGCCTGTGCTTTGCTTTCTAGCTGCTCGCTGTCATAGGTGTGGCAGTATACGTGGCCTGTGCCTAGCCCGGCCACCACCATCGGCCTGGAAGGATGCGCGGCCACGGCGAAAAGGGGGTCTGTGTACGATACCTCGACGATTGGCGCTGCCTGCGACTCCGGGCCGCCCGTGCCGCTCTTGTTTTTCTTGTTGTTCTTCTTGCCCATGTTGCGTGGAGTGGAGTGCTTGGTTTTTCTCATCGCGATGCGCACCTGCATCGGGCCTGATTGCCTGCTCTCCGCCATTTGGTCTAAAATGAGTCTACTACCGGCTCTGGGTCTCCTTGCGTCTACGAACGGCTCTGGTGCCTATTTTTCGGTTACTACTCCTGGGGCCACTTCTCCTGTACCAGCAAAATTATTTGGGTTACGCATCTGGTCCACGGTCCACTCGGTATACAGAGCCCATTGCTAAATCTCATATAGCGGCGCAAATGTTCTGGGCTTTGCTGAATGCTTCATCGCTCTTGTCCTAGTAAATGTCCCCAGTGCCCGCTAACTTGTGGTTTTTCCGCCGCGTCCAGTAGTCACCGTTGAAGTGCCAGTATGGATCTCCAGTCACTGGATGCTTCAGCTTAACAAACCAATTGGGCTTGTACGTTTGCCTCTTTTGGTCACGCACCTTCTTAGCTGCTCTCTGCTTGTTCTCCACACGGGTCTTCTCGCGCGCTGCGTCATCGTAACGCCCATCCTCCATGGCCCTTTGGTCTGGTCTCAACCGAGTATCGGTTGGTGCCAACCATTGCTTGAGATTGTCATTCAAGTCATTCAACGTGACGGCGAACGACGTCAAATTAAATGGCACCTTGGGCCGTGGCGCGGCCTGCCACACGAGGAATCTCGACCCGCTGTAGTAGTCCGAGGAGTGTTCATCGCCTTCGGTGAGAGAATCCTTCTTTTTGCTATCGTAATCAGCGCTCACCTTTTTGGCAAAGATTTTAGAGTTCCAGTGGCCACCGATGGCCCATTGAGATGCTCCTTTGGCGTCAGTCACGATTCCGCTCAATTGGTAAGCGGATGATGCCTTCCATCCTCTTTGCTTCATTTCCACGTGAATAACGTCTCCTGTAGTGTGGTTGCGCACTTCCATGGTGCCAAAGTTATCCACCGAAGGGGAGCCGGTGATAATTCCAATGACAGAAGTGTTGACCTTCTTCCAGCTGTAGAATTCTTCGAATACCTTCTCCCCTTTTTTATTCATTACCCCAGAGTCGGGTCTGAGCGTGCAGAACATTTTCCCTAAATGCTTGACATCGAAAGAACGGCCACGGAACTGGGGGTCCACTGCGTTCTCTCCAAAGTAGTCCCATTTGGCAGACTCCGCATGACACGCACTGATTGGTGGATGATGACTGACCTGCTCGGTCAACAACCTGAAATTCTGATCGGGTCTGGCGTACTCGAAAGTTTCTCCCAAAAGAGGATTGAACGGCTTGGCAATTCGGTTCGTGGTCGACGCATACTCTGAGGCCGCAAAAACAGCGACGAAAACAAGTCTCAATGTAGAGTCATCGATTGATGCAGCTTTGGTCAACAAGTCGTTGTATTCAATGTCCTCTGCCAATCTTTGAAGCAATGAAGTGCACTCATTGAAGCAAACTGGTAACGTCATTTTAGTCATGTCCTGGCCAATCATGGATTTCAATATACCCCACAATCCGACCTTAGGTCTGTTGTCCTCGTCCATTGCGAGTTTCTGTCTTGGAGGTTGCTCATATCCTAGGAAAGATCCTTCTTCTTGCAATTGCTCCTGTTTAGCTTTTTGCAACTCAGACTCAAGCTTTCCTTGAAGTCCATCCAAGGATTTAGAACTGGTAACATTAGTACTTGCAGCGGGTGGCGCAGAGTCAGATTGAGCTTGCTCATTTTCTGGGGCAGGATCTTCGACAGTCTCGTCATGAGCGTCATCAAAATCATCAGCATCGAAAAACTCGTCATCGGAGTTGTATAAGAAGTCATTGAGAATTTCAGTGTCTTCATTATCTTCCTGAGAAGACTCGGTAGTTGGGCCGAAAGAAGAACCCTTTTCCATGACGCCGGATGCCAGTTCATTATTGACTTGCGGCGAAGATATACCCTTGGATTCGAGGAGCTTTCTCAACTTGTACTTCTTGCCTTCATATTGGGCGAGAGTTTCCTCGTGCTTTTGTATTTCCCCCTCCAACTGTCTTATGGAACTTTCCCACAACTTATTGACCTCCTGTTGCCTTTCAATTTTCTTGACAAGCTTGGCTTCCCTCTTCTGCATGAGAGCGTCGTACAGCTCAAATAGCAGTCTCATGTTGTTCAATGTATTCGATCCAACGCGATAAGTGTCCGAGTCGATAGAAGATTCAGGGGAGCCAGAGCCAAGAGCCTTAAACAAGTCAGAAAGACTGGAAATTTCAATGAGAAGGGAACGCTTAGTGGAAAACATTTGCTCGTTTGAAGCTTTTTCCTCAGGCGTATCAAAATCGAAGGAGCCAGCATCAGAGTCGCCGCTTCCATCCAAGTCCTCATCAAAATCTTCCACAGCATAGTGGTCAATACTAATCCTTGAGGCAGCAGCAGCTTTTTCGTTAATCTGCGGAAGATCAGCAGCATTATTACCCGAGGTGGAAGCCTGTCTGCTTTGATTATCAAAAGAATTCAAGGAGCTGGTTTCGTCGGCATCGGACGTAAAGGAAGCAACCGAAACCTGACTAGGAGTCTTTTTATGCAGGCGTCGACGGCCCGGGATGTGCAACAAACGCCTCTTTTTCTCCTCTTCTTCATTAGCAGGAGCCATGTCTTCGGTCAATCTCAGGGAAGCATCATCAACCGAGATTCTAGACTTATGAGGTTTAGCGTTGCCTCTCCGTATGGCGTCTTTGGAAATAGTAGTTGCGTTCTGTAATGTCCACACCCATCGGTTCGTCTCAACGGGGTGGTTCGCCTTGAGATGCCACTTGATGCCATTCTTGCCAATGATCTCGAACTTTAACTTTTCGGAGGAATCCAAATGAAGCGTGGCGTAGCCAAGATTGATCGAGCCTCTGCACGCGTTTTTGGTATCGTTCTGGTTGGTGTAGTAGGAGAGTATGCCGTACTGGTCCAAAACAAAGTACCGCAACTTGTAGCCCGAGGCAAAGTTGGTCCACTTGCGCAAGTAGCCTTTGTAAGTGGGGGCGCCGCCCGTGACAGTGCCGTTGGGCCCGGTGCTAGTGGGCTCCATCATGTTTTGGTCCTTGCTAGCACTCTTCAAGAGGCGCCTTATTGGGTCGCTCTTGTGGGCAACCAAATCGATGGGGAGTTTTCCATGGATGTCCCGCTTGAAAGGATCACCGCCATGCTTCAAAATCCACTCGCACATCTGTAGGTCCTCTTTGGCAATGAACTCGTGTAACACGGTGTTGCCAGTTTCCGGGTCCGCACCATTGATGTCCAACAACTCGGCAGCACGCGCATTGTTCACCATGAGATCTTCCAATTTGTTGAAGTCCCGGTTGCTGAAGTACTTGCGCAAGTTGGTGGCAGCAACCTCGACGAACTTGGCGCGTTCAAGCTGCATCAACTGGGCCACATTGGCATCTCTTGCGAGCTCCACCGGCTGGTTCCTGTCGTTGTTGAGAACAGTATCGTTTATATCAGGCAATCCCATCAAGTACTTGACAACATTGAAGCGGGACGCGTACACCGCCAAATGCAAGGGGGTATTGCCGTCGGAATCCTGGGCATTGATATCGAGGTTGTAGTCTTTATTCTGCACCAAGCTCTGCACCAAGCTCAATGGACTGACTTGCACAGCAAAGTGGAGAATAGTATCACGCAACTGGATTAACTCCCTGTTATCGACGGTGGAGTCCACAGCACGCAAGTTGTGCACTAAGGAGTCGACCTTGGCCGCATCGCCGGCACGTAACGCATCAATAAGTTTCAAGCGGAAAAGCGACGCATTCAAATGGGACGACATTGGGTACGATAGCCAGGCCTGAGCGGGGTGGTGTGAGAGCAAGCTTTCGCAGTGTTGGGCTGGCTTATGGGGAGGCCACAATTCTCAGCCGTGAAGCTCGTGCGCGGGGAGCGGCACCACATGACGTCAAGCAAGGCCCACGACCCGAGGGCCCTCTCCTGCACAAGGCCCGACCACTGACGCCCGCTACGCCAAAAACCACAGAGATTCGATAGTTGTATAGAACAGCTGGCCAAGACCATGTCTCTGCTTTGGCACCCTATCTCGTGGAAGGGCTCCAATCGGACTAGTCTTGATTAAGGCTGCATGTGAAGCGGCTCCGAGGTTCTGTCCGAGGGGTAACTCGGACGTTGCACCCGGGAACGGACCAGGATCCCCGTGGTGGCCTCGAGGCGGCACGCGAGGAAAACCTGACGTTGCCTCCGGTGATCCGCAACTGGTGGCAGCGAGTCTAAATCTCGGAGACAGGTCGCCGGAATGGGACAGCCTTCCCCTCATGCGTTACTTGCGAGTTCCGCACATCGCAGTGCAACTGTGTATCCATGGGTGGCGCACTACTCATGGCGGGTCTCTCAAATATGACGATTGAATCGTTCAATCAGTTTATGTATACTGGCTGAATCAAGATCTAGGCATCGATAGTCACTACAACCCACCGAGCTTCAGCTTCTCGGCATGCGCTAAACTCGTAGCTCTGGCGGAAAAGCCGGAGCTCCCCACAAGGAGTGACGGACACTCAAGGAAATCCATCAAACAGTGCATAAAGTCGTAGGTGGGGTCTGTTTTCCTCTTGTGAGCCGTGTGGCGGTGTGGAACGTCCAGCTCTCTGTAGGCGACCGAATTCCACTTCCGTGGCGACGACGACTCAAGCTTTTGTTTTGTTTCATACGAAGCATGGCCCTTCCTGGCACGTGCTTGCCGTCTGTCGCGCCCCAGAACTGGTCATGTTCGTTTCTCCAGACTTGTTGCGACGCGAGCATGCATACCGCTGGACCCAAGTGTGCGATCAGGCTTCATGCCTCTCTGGGGGTCAACTTTCTCGGCAGAGCACTGAAAAGAAAGTGTTGGATTTTAGTGTTGAGAAGAGAAAATAGTGTATCGTGTAGCGAGGAAGTCCGGTGTAGGCAAAGTGAGCACTTGGATGCTGTTGAACTGTGTGATGTGCGAACCTGTATTTGTGACTGCTCTGGATGCAGTCCAGAGCTTGTGTGCAGACTACTGTAT
>NKZP01001363.1:0-133040 GCA_002370765.1 Metschnikowia similis
ACCAACTCACTTGTTTGCTATGCTTGCTTGCTTGCTATCACGTGACATTGCTGCACGTGCTCGGTCTGAGGTCTTCAACACGTAAAGCTCAACACCTAAACACTGTTATGTCAAAAGCCGTTCTCTTTTTCCGTCGTAGCTTTCTCAAATCCTTTTTGGTCTGCTGTCAAATCGTTTCCATAACACATGGATATGTGATATTCATCCAATATTCATCCAACATGGTTTTGATGTGATCGTGTAAATGTGTCATCGTGAATCCATCCACTTTAATGATTTTACTGAGAAATTTCTCAGCTTCTGCCAAGTCCTTCATTTTGAGGTGCATGCTCAGCATTTCTTTGTCCTGGGCCCATCATCCAAATATCTTCCAAACGCTAGTACATCATCCACATGTTTTTGTAGTGAACGTATGATTCATTTATACAGCTCTATTTGACCCCATTTGGTCAATGTCGTTGATGAGTTTTTCCAAAAAAGCGAATCTTGCTTTTTTCCATCATATCGGTATTTGAAATGTTCGACACAAACTTTTCCTTGCAATCCGTACAATTGCATAAGCACATCTAAGTATTTACGCTCCATAAGTACGATTCTGCGTCACGTACACATTGAGTAAGTATATTCTTCTGCATTATTTTCTTTTATCTCTATAACTATTCCTTGGAGATGTCTCTACCGAAAAGAGACACCTTAAACCAGTCAAGACACACCAACACCTGGTTTTTAACTGAAAGGCACATGTAGATGTAAGCAGATCTCCAGATCAAAAACGTGAATGAGCCTCCAGATGAGATGTTGGACCAATTGCCCCACACCAAATCGGCTACAGCCTTTTCAGATCCAATATATGCCAACGAACCTTGGTGGTTGTAGTGAAAGGGCTCGATGGAGTTTTCGGCTTTCACCAACTTCTTGCTGAGTCGTGCCAAATTGTCTTGAGAAGATGGATTGCTAATTTTGTACTTCAAGGAATCGATCTCGTCCAACTTCTTGAACACCCCAGCCAAATAAATACCCTCTTGGAATGCCACCTGCGCTGTTGGGGCATACTTCGTAAAAGTGCAATCACCCAAGGCAAAAATGTTGCTGGTGCCGTCCACTAAGAGTTTATCATCAACCAACAAACCTCTTCTAGCGTTTTTCTGTTCTTCAACCTTCGAACTCAAATTGCCCACAATCTCTCTGCATGCGTTACCTGTGGCCCAAATCAACATTCCGTATGGGTACTCAACCGTGGTTTGTGTGCCATCCTCTTCGTGGTGACTTGCAAATACTGACTTTTCATCAACTTTTTGGATTCTAGTGTTAGTCTTGAGCTTGATGTTGGAGTCCTTGAACACTTGTTGAGTGTAATCAACCAATTTCTGGTTGAACATATTCAAAACATGAGGCATGGCCTCCACTAGGGTGATATTCAATTCATCCGCCACTTCAGGCATCCAGTGTTTCAAGTCTTGGTCCACGTAGTCCTGAAGCTCTCCGGCTGTCTCAACACCAGTAGGCCCACCACCACAAACAACAACGGACAATAATCTCTGTCTTTCAGGATCCCCTTTGGGCAAAATATTTGCAGCTTCAATGAGTTCCATGAGAGTTCTTCTTATCTTGATTGAGTCACTGACCTCTTTTAAAAAAATTGAGTGTTCGGCCACACCAGGAATTCCAAAAGTAGATGGTTTCGCTCCGACACCAATGACCAAGTAATCGTAGTTCAATGAAGTCACAATATCATCGCCATAGGTAGGCTTAGAAGAACCCGTGTCGGTACCGGAATGACCCGAGTGCACCGTAGTAGATTGCCGAATAGTCACTTTATTATTCACAGGATCGATATCAGTAGCCTCAGCCTCCAAGTATATGACCTCGTTAGCCTTCTTTCTGGTAATACTCCGGACCGGTTCGATAATGGATCTAATCTCCACAGTTCCTGTGGGAACCGAGGGTAAGAGTGGCGTGAAAAGAAAGTAGTTTCTGGGGGAAACGATCACCACATTGTACAATGATGTATCCAAGTTCTTCAAGAGCGGTATTGACGCCCAACCGGAGCCGAGAATCACCAAAGTTTTCTTTTTACGACCGTTTTCAAAAGTAGTGGTCTGTTTCACTTGATCAGAAGGTCTAGATTCTTGGAGCACTTTATAAGTAACCACACCAACGGACCCCACGAGAGCCAAACCAGTTATTCCTGCAAGAGTCTTCAACGAACGCTTGACAATGCCGGTTTTGGGAAGAGGCGCTTTGGGTATGGAATTGAAACCACGACCTGAAGTGCTAAAAAGCCTGGCTGAGTTTCTGAACATTGCAATAAATATTGTACAAGTGTGGCTGTACTGAAAAATATTCCTGGCCGTATCTGGGAAGATTTCGCGTTTTAATACCCTCTTGTCGTCCACTCGGAGCCAGTTGGCTTGTTGCTCACCCGAGCGTCCCGATTGTCTGCGCGACGCTTATTTAATCAATTGATAAACAACCTGTTTCAGCCCATTGGATATGACAGACAAATCAACTTGGAAGACTGATCAAGTGCGTCATCATGCAGAATTTTTCCTTTCTTGAAGGCCAGGAACTAGCTGTGTGATCTAGGCACAGAGCAAAGTGAAAGTGCCTTGAGCCAGGCCCCTGTTTGCTGTCGCATGGGAGCCCCCAATGCAGCGACTATGACATAATTTCGCGCTCCTGATTCTCAAATTTGTCGACATGCCTGGGGAATCTGTTAGTTTCAACTAGAGAACTCAAATAAAGCCACTGACTCTGTCCTCCTCCCACCGAATCACTTTCTCTCGCCGGTAATGATAAATCTTTCTTGATTCTCGGAAATCATTAAGAAACTCGCCCATATTGGCGTGGTCTTTGTGAAACTCGTTAGTCAATAAAGTGGCCCTATCATCCTCTCGTTGTAGAAGATTTTTGTATTTCGCCATGAGAAAGCTTTGGTTGAAGTTAGAGCTCAAGAGCTGGTATTGATTTGTCTCGAGAACTGAAAATTCCTTGAATAGATTATCGAGCTCCCTAATCTGGCTCTGTATGGCCTCAGCATAGTGATTATGCTCTTCGATTGCGTGTATAATACTGTTTATCAACAGAACTATTTGATTTATTAGACCTCGAAGCTCTTGCTCTTTAGTTTGGTACGTGTTTAGCGACTTGACATAGCCCCTCGTAAGCTCGTACAGCTTCGCAAACGTGTCCAAGAATTGGACAGGAAGTTTACTGAGAGCTTTAGGTAAAGGAAATGGTTTTAGTTGCTGAATATCTAGCTCAGAAATCATTATTGTGTTAGGATTGGACTTTTCCATTGTTAAGTGTGATGAAGATATTTTATTGCTGCTGAAGTTGGTAGAGAATCTCTGTGTGATGACGCACTCGGATGCAGGACATCAATATGTAAACTGTAAAAATCAGTTTTAGGAACGGACTGTGGTTTATCCGGTTTCTCGTAATTCAACCAGCGAGTGCAGTCCACAATTCTCTTAGAGTTCAGACACAGATCTCTCAAGGATGTGTAAACCTATTTACTGGGATGAACAACATCGACTGGTTGATTTTTCGAGCCTAAACGATGAGTGTTTCTTGTGGGTCTATTATTTGTCGACATATTAGTAAGTCAGGCCACCGTTGATGTCTCGAATATATTAAAATCGGGAGTCAAAACCCTCCTTTCCTATTGGAGAGGGCCTCCCACAGTCCCTAGTGGGGCTGTGGCATCGTCAATACAACGGCTCCATTAGGAAGTGCAAGGATTGGCGTTGTTTGCGGCCTTCTCACTTAACACTTGTGCATAGAGCACACGCTCGGTCTTGAACTTTCAACACAATACTATAATCTGACGAGTGACCTAATGAGGTGAAGTCTATTACTCAGATGTGCAGGGGGCGGATGATACAATGAAATAGGACATTCATCAAGAGCCTAAAGGGGAGATGGAAGAGGCTGAGTCGTCCTTGCTTAAGCTCTATTTGAAACCTATAAAGTAAAGGGAACCGGCCCTTTTTAGGACGGTGTGAAGACAAAAAATTTCACTTGAAATTTTCTAGTATGCTATACAGTTAGCCAATAAGAAGATGACCGAAATTACCTGCCACGTCACACCACCGTTCCAAATCATGGGAGCGTGTATGCTAACGCGCAAATAATTCGCAAATAGCATCGCCCCATCCATATCCTTGTCCTCGTACATCATTTTGGGGGAAAGAGGGAACAGGTTTGCGAAAAGACCGCAATATGGAATAGGCTGCAATGGTGAATGCTGCATATGCGGAATTCTTGTATACTAGGTAAGCCAGAAATCACTGAGGAGAAGCATCACGGGTGTTGAGCGGAACGATCTTCTACTCATAATTTGAATGAGTGCTATCCTTAGCTTCTCAATGATTATAGTGAAGTGTGGAACCTTGGTTCTCATCTTGGTCATGTCTATTTGTATCTGTATCTGCCTATGCTAGGATATTCCCGAAGCGCCTTTTTATGTTCGATGCCCTTCAAACATGAGCAAGTATCCTTCACTTAAATAATCCATTTAGCTCATGTGCTAGCCGCTGGAAGCTCGCAAATGAATGTACATCACAGTCATACCACACCCCTACGCGCATCCCTGTTTCATATCTCGCAATGCAAAAATGAGGTGACGAAAGTATTGGCGCAATTCATAATAGTGTGTGTACACGACTTACCTTTAGTCCGCACCGATAATAGATGATAGAGCCACCCCCTAGGTGGGATGAAAAGAATTTCCGCCTAAGGCAGATTGTGCTGTTCCAGTGTGCACATATCGCCGAATACTTCAGGTCAAATCTTTAGCTCTGGTAAGGAAAAATAGAACGAATCTCAACAAATCAATTGCAAGGAATTATGAGAATGCACGTGATCCAGCACGAGAATCAAAGACAAATTTGCATCCGAAATCCCTGTTTTTACTCAAGGGCGCAAAAGGAAGCGGAAAGGTGGCCCACGAAAAAGAAGTGATGAACGGACTAGTAATGCACCGACCACACCCAATTCCGAACTCTTCACTGATTTAAACTGTAATCGTGGAGATATAGATGCCGAGAGGGGAGACACAAATGTGTACAAAAATACCGATAGTCCCATACTGAGTTTCTTAGACTATTTACAGTTACCATCATGTTCTTTGTTTCCTATTTCTCACCCAACAAGCTTGGGAACTGCATATATAAAGTCTCCAACAGATTGCTGGAAGTTCAGTATTGAAGGCTCAAGTTCAAAGTCTTGTTGCAATGAGCATTCTCTGTGATATGACTCAGATTGTCTTTCTTTTGTTTAAACTCTGGACTTCAAGATCATAAGATCTTTTGAGTCAGAAGCCTATAAAATGGGTGCATTTCTTAAAGGAACATCGTCAATTGTGGATTTTTTTCTGTGTTTGGGGTGTCACGCGAAAAAGCGCTAACTCCCAAAAAGACAGCTTGGAAGGGTGAGAGAGGACGAAAGTACTTTTAGTCGCGTTGATTATTTTCGTGACCTCTGGTAGAAGTGATTATGTGAGGGACTGTGATTTTATTCATATAAGTTCACTATGTTTTTTTCGGCTGCAACATATTCCTTAGACAAAGTGTCGTTTCCCCACGCTGTGGGCTAATGGGGAAACTTGTGCACAATACAGGCGTGTGGCATTCAGCCCTGCCCTTTATGACCACATGACAAGAATTGTTTCTCGTTCAGAAGACTCTTTAACTAAAAATTTGGCTTTGTTCATTAATTTTTTTTTTTTTTTTTGAATGAGTAATGACCGTACCATAGCAGATTTGGTAAAATTGAAAAGTGATCCCGGATATATACCTTTAAAATTCTTGTATGTCCCTAGCCTTGCATTAGTCAATCCATGAATATCCCTCGCAAGAATAAACACTTTCACAATGAAATTTTGGCAAAAAAAAACTAGTCTAGAGCTTTACCAAGTGTTGTTGCAAGCATTGAAACCTTCAAACACAGCTTGCGTACACTTAAGAACTAGCAATTATAGTGATTCTTGCACCAAATTAGGTCATACGCTTGCTACAAATACTTTAAGTGACCTTATAAAACTATATTACATAGCGCATGCATGATTCCGTGGTTTCAATTGCTTAAAGACTTTGCTAGAGATTTTTCAATGAGGTCAATCGAACTTTCCACTTCCTTAAATGACATGCCGCAGCTAAGAGCTATAAGCTTACAATACTTGTGAAGCTTGTCAGTCGGTGGGTAACTCAGAATCCTTGATCCGCTTTTCTCTGTGTCGATTCCAGTATCATTTGCGTGGTCATAATTCTCCTTCGATTCATCAGGAAACTGTGCAAATAGAGGGATGTCCGGCTCCTTTGAGTAGAGCTCTTTGCATAGAATTTTCCTTCTAATAACCTCACGTTGCAACTCAATCGCAAGATCGAATGGCTTCTTGTCTAAAAGCTTGGGCTTAAATGACTTCTCTAACTCCGTTAACTTATTTCGCATGAACTTTTCTCGCAAACGCGTGTACAATGCTAGACTATTTTGAAATTCCTCAATTGTTGTTAGGGTTTGGAAGCATACATCATTTTCCAAGCGATTGATCTCGTCCTGGATGATAGTGTCTTTCGATAGATCAATAACCTTGATATTCATGCGGCTTTCTTCCAGACTATCCTCCATGCCATCATACTCTTTCGCAAACTCCTCCACTAAGTACCCTAAATCAAACAAGTCCAAAATCTTCCTTTGAGAAGCAAACTTGTCGAGACCGAGAATCTTTTGATACCTGTAAAGTGAGAGAAGCTTCTCATCTTTCTCATTGAGTTCCTCGCCCATGGCATAAGAGAGCTCACCCAATTTTTCCGTAACAATATTTGATGTTGAATCCTGGAGACCGAGCGCAACCTTGGTCTTATGCAAATGCGTATCAAAGCTCTGAGTAGCTTCGTCCGCATAGATAGCCATTTTAGACTCCGTGTCACCATTTGCAACAAGAGACTGATTATTATCATCTTCTAAGCGAAGAACGTAGTTATGAGAGGCCAAGTAATCCTCCACTGAGTAGTGCACATTATTGCGGAGACCAAAGTCAATGAACCTGTGGTATTTAATGAATGTCTTGATGCTTTTTTTCGAAAGGTGATATGATATGATGTGTAAAGCACTATTACCTTCCTTGTCCTGGTGGTTGATGAATTCAGACACAATCTTTTCCTTCTCCTCGGGGCTCCGATTTTCATCTCCCAAATGAATCTGAAAATTGGTGAATTCTACCAACTTTGAAAATACAATATCAAAATAATATTTGGAATATCTTTCCTTCTTGGCGTGTAAAGTCATATCTCCTGGATTCCTAGCACTTTCGTTTCCAGTACTGTATGATGCAAGAGCGATATGATGCAATAAAGTCCGTCCATTATTATCCACAGCTAGAACGGAGTCGAACAAAGTGTCGAAAATTTTATCGAAATTTTTCATTTGATAGCTGTTGTTAAATTGGACCAGAAACATAAGAGGAGTCTCACCATGATAATTTTTGACTTTCCCATCGATAAATTTGGAAAACATAGTGAGCAAGAATTCGATCATACTCCTGTTGGCCATAGAACATGCCCAGTGAAAAATCGTGTTTCCCTCATTGTCTATTGGCTGATTGATCTGAATTTTTTCCAACGGTTGAGGAGGGGTTAAAATTTTTTCTGGAAGGTCAAGGCCGGTGAGCTGCTTCTTTGAAGCTCCTGAACCCTCGTCATAGTCATTTTTCAGGTCTTCCAAGAAAAAATTGAGCAACGTGTTAAAATATTCAATAGATTCTTGATCCCCTCTAAGCGAGCTAGAATGTATCTCGTTTTGATTTTGATGATGGCCTTGTAGTAGCCCGTAGGACTCGCCATTGAGACTTCCATTGAGACTCAAGAGTCGGGGCAAACTGCGGGAGCTAGTTTTGTTACGCAGGAGGACAGCTTTTTCAAAAGAGTTCCTAAAGGGTCCAAAATTATTAGACCCAAATAGCTCTCTCTCTGACCCGATCTCCTCTTCGTCGTAATCTGCCGTTTTAAAATGTGAATCTGTCAAGTCTTTTCTTTCGTCTTCACTGCTCTCTGCTTCTAGGTCTTCTCTTCTGACATTCATGGTACTAGCTAAAACCAGGAGGGCATCTCTATCGGTATCCTGCCGAATAAGAGGTGCTAGTTGTGAATTAATGGAGTCTCGGTGTGAACTAAATGTACCAATAGTTGGGCCATTAGCTTGCCCATTAGAGCTTTCAATCATAACAGTTTCATCCCTTCCTAAACTAGGTCTGCCTCTTCTACCTAGCGTCACACGCTTTGGGCGTCCTTTTCTTTTGCTTCCGGGATCCTCTCCAGAATCTAAAGTTTCAAGCCTCAGTCTTTTCAGGCTGAAACAGTCTCGGGGATCCATATCAGTGTCCTCACTATAGATAGACACCTGCTTTTGTTGCTTCTGTTGTTGTAGCTGTCTCCTGGCCACATTAGACGCTGAGGCATGATTATGTTTGGGCGCGGGGGGTGGAGTTATCGATTCCCCCTCAATATATTGGAAATCAAAAATGGGCTTTAATATTTCGTAGACATTGAAACCCTTGGCAATCTCTGCGCCTAATTCTAACGGAACGTATGTCCCTTGGTATTTTCCATAGCCACCTTGGACTTTCTCGTGTATTCCAGTTTGAACGTCTTTTTCCAAGATGCGAGTTCTCCTAGCTTTTGGGAACTTTGCAATCTTGAGAATGTGAGTTGCGTTAATCCACGAATCAGATTTACGGCGCATGATAGGCCCTTCCTCCGTCACGAATTCGAAGACAGGAACATTTGAGTATGTTGCTGAGTATATCTGGCTGGATGAATCCATTTCTGTCAGATGAATGATTCGAGACAGAAATTTTGATCGCAGATTTCTCGATATGCTAAGTTGAGTCGAACAAATTGTAATAGTCGAGTTCTGAACGCTCAATTAGTTTGCAATCAGCAAAATGCGATCGTTCGCAAAAAGGATTATCAAATTTCAAGGGCTAAAATTGTAATGCCGGGAAAAGAGGGAAGGCGCAGGTGTTTATGATTAGCGAGAAAGCCTAGTAACAATTGATGTGGTTTGTGATGATAGTTTGTTGATACCGCGCACGTGAGGTGAGATTTGCTCGGTGGTGGACTTAATGAATAGATACCAGCGATTCTTGAGAGCCGCGCTCAACAATAGATTTATTGGCCAAATTAGGTAGTTCAAAGTACATTTATGTAATATTGTTGCATATGTCGAAATCAATGGCAGGCTACACTTAGTCGCCTAGGAAAACTTGATCATATCAAATACAGGTGCCTCCCCTCAGTCGAGGTTATTTGAGATGAAGAGACTATATAGCACAGCTATAACCACCAAGAATATCGCCGAGATGAAGTAGATAAAATGCTTTTCGTATGTTTGCGGTGATTGGTTCACATTCAAGGGAATACTCACAACACTTTCTGCCGCCTGGAAACAGATGTCGCGGCGTTCAATCACGCAGCAGCTAGCATCGTCGATATCCTGTTTCAAGATTGCTTTCCCTAGAAGAATTTTTGTATACTGGCTCAAAGATGTGTCGATAGTAAGGGATAAGAATTGAAGTAGCTTCGATTCTCGCTCTATTCCGGTAGTTATGGAGTCTATTTTAGAAAGCTGTTTGTAAACTACTGGAGTCACATCTCTGATGGTAGGAATTTCGTCAACAATAGTGGTTAGCCCGAACAAGAATAGAGAGCTCATGATCAGTTTCTGTATCATTTGTGTATGTGTAAGGAGACTTGGAATCAATAATTTCCTCAAATTATCAAATGAATTGAAAAACAAGTCGATGCAATTCAAATTTTTGTAGACAGCGTCGAAGGCCTCACAGCAGCTTTTGAGCGCCATCACCGTCAAAACTTTGACAGAATTTTCGTAGCGATACTCTTCCCAACCAGCATCGCTCGGTTCTAGTGATTTCCCAAATATGCTTATGAAGTCCTCTTCCAAACGCGTGAGTTGAGTTTTTGTTTTGTTTGTCATTAGCGTGATATCATCATAATCGGGAATTTTGGATATCAACGTACTGTATATCGTAACGATATCGGAAAAAAGATGGACCATCTTCTTCATATTCAATAGATATTTATGCGTCTTTGCATTTAATAAGTATTTGAAAATTTGGGGGTGAAAATGGATGAGCTGTTTCTCTTCGCTCGATAACATATCCCCTTTGAACGAGATAGTCTTATCTCCTATAATATAAGTCATATCGGAAGAAAAATTGAGTTTTATGGCCTAAGTTGTGGCCTAAATATAACCGGGAAATTAAGAATTATACGGAAAAGATTTAGTGTTGGTCGTGACTTAAGCCTTCAATGATGCTCGTTTTCTCCTTTTTTTTACATCACACTACTGCGCTGGCCGTCGATCCGACAAACTGATAACAGCCAGCTGCATAATCGGTACATCGCTATTCCCTCTATTATGAGTTACATGTAGATGCAAAACTTTCACATTTATTATACTAAAATTTCATCCCCATACAGATGATATCTCTTTACAAATTTTCAAGAAATGGCCGCAAGGTCTGCATAAGATTTACTGTCCCCGGTCAAATTTCCTAGAACACCTCTTTCAAATATACCATAGCATTTATTTTTATTCAAAACTAACCAATTTCTTGAGCTTGTACAATTGCTTCGTATTTTTTTTACTGCTTTGGTGCTGTTGAAACCAAGTTTAGAGAATTTCGATAAGGTCACGTGTTAACTCTCAAATCTCACTATGTGAGTTACGTTGCCTCATAGCCACAAAAGCGTTAATCATGGGTCTCTTGGGTTTATTTAAACTGAGGACGTTTGATCCGGCTGAATTTGAAAAAGAACTAACAACCATCACACAAGCAATCTCCCAAAATAAGAATCAAATTGCACAATTGATTAGAAAGAAAAAGGCTCTCCGCAAGAGCATTTTAACTTACGGCTTCGCTATATACCTTTTGTACGTGGCCTACATCTATAAATCATCTATAGATAACCTTGGAGTTTTTTCGGCGAGGATGAGCAAAGCTTCTATTTTCCTTCACGGGCAACTGAGCCAAGTCCTTGCCGGTGTTCTTTCAGCACCTTTTGCTATCAGCTTTGTGGTTTACTCAATCAATTTTTTGTTTGACGCATTGATACTGAGCAAGAGTAATAGCTTGAAGAACTTTCAAAAAAAGCACAAAGAAAAACTCGAGGAACTTAAAAAGGTGACGAACTTTAGCAAAACTAATCAACTCTTGCAGAAGTTTGACGGCGATTTGAGTGACCTAAACTTACCAGATGGCAACCCGCAAGCAAAACAAACTCCCAAAAGGGTTGGGAAGGCTCAGGAAAAACTTAACGGCACTGCTTCAGTGAACGACCAGAAAAGTCCTCTTACCATGGCTGACAATAAACAGGGACGTGCACATGGAATCGCAGATTCCAGATTAAAGGGTAACGCGCTAAGGGCCCAGAATAAAGATTCACCGGTGGACACTACTGTCAACAAACGGTCATTTCAAGACCGCATTTTGGATCTCATTATAGGATCCGACCATAATGAAAGTGTGGAACAGCGATATGCTTTGATATGTGCTAATTGCTATACGCATAATGGTTTGGCACCCCCTGGCTGCACTAATCCGAATAATGTGACATACATATGCCGCCACTGTGGCTTCATTAATGGCCAACTTCACTTGTCATCACCATTGGAGAGTCCCAAATCCGACTCCCCGTCTGTCGGCAAAGTCGGGAATGCAGATCTTGCAGATAATGCACAAGAAATTGTAAAAACTTCGTGATTGCCCGCCTTCCGATTGGAGGAGCTATCTTGATTGATGTGCAGGCAATTCGAACGAAAAATCTGCTTCAGAATTTTTTTGGCGGTCTGGAATTAAGGGTCATGGGAAGGAATTCCTCTGCCGTCAACAAATGTTGCCTTATGCAATTTCTTTTATCCAAATTATTGTAGAATTAGCGCGATAATTGCCAATGCATCTATTTAACGTACTACTTAAGACAATTCCATAATTGCGTTGACCATGTCACCTTTATGCTTTCTCAAGGCTTTAACAGCCTTAGCTCTGGAGACTTGCGTTTGTTCAACAACAATACCAATGTCATTGGCATCCAATCCAGACTCATCAACTTCACCCTCCTCATCCTCTTCCTCTTCTTCATCCTTGTTATTGTTGGCGTTTAAAGAAGCCTTCTCGAGATCAGCAGTGATGGACTCAGGGCTCTTGTCAGCTGGGGCATCGGCCTCGGCTTCACCAGCTTGCTCTCTAGCAGCTTGAGCCTCGGCCAATCTTTGGTTCATGTCATCAACCTTAGCTTCACCAAAAACGACGTAGGTTCCAGCAGCAGATCTGTACACATCTGGCTGGTCAATGGCGTAAATCAAATTACCTCTCTGCTTGAAGGTAACTCTTGAGATGCCCTTGACTTGCTTCAAGTTCAATTTCTTGATCAATTCTCTGGCCTTTTTCTCGTTCTTAGAGATGATGTTGACTTCGGAGCCTTGAGGGATTTCTTCGATGGACATATTTTCTTCGTTAGATTGTTAAGAGCGGAGGTCAAAATTGTGTCAGTCGAGATTTTTTCGTCGACGAAAGACGCCGGCATATAAATACCAGCTAAAAATCTATCACAATGTTTTCTTGCAGCGCGGAGACTGCACAAGTCAGAAAATTTTGTCTTCGCGACTAAAATGTCTGATCCTATGGCATATGTCATGCTCAGTAGAGCGCGTGACTAAATGGCCCTCAAAATTATTATTTTCAGTGCTCGAGTAGAGGAAGCATGCCGAATACGGCGAAATTTTTTAAACTAACTCAGTGTTAGCATAATTCTTTTATTTCTGCATATTGATGTTTTCTGAAATACATCAAAGCTTGTAATGATGAGAGCGAATTTGGTGGATTTTTTTGCCGAAGCTTTATAAAATCAGAAAGACAAACCACGCTCAACGATTTCCTGACCTGCGACGTGCAGTTTCAAGGAGGAATCGTCGGTCACCCGAATACAGGTGTGTCCAGTTCCGATCGTTTACCTTCGAGGCAACGTGCTGGGTTCCTTGGAGGCATACCCGCCTCAGATATCATTCTCATCAAAACCTAGCCCGTTCGGAACCCACTCACGACATAAGGTGGTGCTCAAACACCGTGACGTGACCTTGGCTAATCCTATGTAAGTTTAGGTGTCCCCCTTGTTTTAGTGATCATCAACTAATACATCTTCTCAATGCACTTGAAGTTTCTAAAGAATCTAACAAAATATATAAAAAATGAAGTTATTTAATTGCTGTCAAACGAAACCTTGGTAAAAGGTTTTTCGATACATTTGTTTACCCACTGGCTTCTGTTCCTCGAAAGCTTAGTTTTGTGTAATCAGAGCCTTAAAGAGATGCAGGAATCGCGACAAGAGATCGCTTACTAAAATCTTCTTGCCGGGAGTTGCGGATGAGAAATCGAAACCATATACCCGATCGGCGCGAAATTCAAACCAATATAGCAAACAAGCAATCGCACATACGCATTAAGTAAGCTTCTAAGTTTATGCGTCAATTCACCTCTAATCGGGTTGAAGTCCGAAACTCGGAACAAACAGATTTCGAGACAGTTATTTACTGTAGTTTATTGAAGGCAATTCTAAGAGAACTATGCCAATTATTGTCGGCCACGTAGTACCATTTTTGTTCTACCGCAGTGACATGCTTATCACTTCTTTGTTTCGAAAAAGCTTGTTTCCGAGGAAATGAGCACTTGCATACAGTGTAAAGGTGCGGAACGGTGATATTCCTACAACCCGTGTGCCGAGATGTATCCTTCAAATTTCTCACCCTTGAAATATTGACTGGCATAAAAGCATCCGCTTCCGCTCGATTAAAACTCCTTCAAAGCAGTCACCTCATGCATAGATAAGTATAATGGAAGAAGAAGAAGAATCCAGAAAGACTTTTTCCTCCTTTGATGGAAGCAAAGAGAAGAAGCGTGAAGAGGCCTCAGATAATGATTTGGCAGCAAATGGGGGTATCAAAAAGAGCTATACAATGCAAGATTTATTGAAAGCTCAGGCTCCTAATTTTACTCAAAAAGTACAATACTATCTTTACAAGAAAGGTTTGGCGGACCGGCCAGACTTTTCCCAGAGAATCTATGACAGAACGCCCCGTCGTATTTATGTGAATCAGCCTTTACCTGCTGACATGATTGACCCATCAACCCTGAAGCCTATTCTTGATTTTCCCAAAAATAAAATTAGAACCACTAAATATACCCCGTTGTCATTCTTACCAAAGAACCTTCTACTTCAATTCCAGAAAGTTGCAAATACATACTTCTTGATTTTAGTCATTTTAGGTGCATTTCAAGTTTTTGGAGTGGCAAGCCCCGGTTTGGCTGCTGTGCCATTAATTGTAATTGTGATTATAACTGCAATTAAAGACGGATTCGAAGATTATAGAAGAGTTTCCAGCGATACCGAACTAAACAATACACCCATACATCTATTGCAAGGATATGATAATGTCAATATTGCTCTCGATAAGGTAAGTCCTTGGAGAAAATTCAAGAAAAGTTGCTCCAGATTGTTAAGATCGATCTTCAAGGGATTGAAGAGATTTTCAGTTATGCTCTCTGGAAAAAGAAAGAGAGCACAATTTGCCAGAGAGCAAGTTGAAAATGATGAGTATGCATTGCGCAGAATTTCAACTGTTATTTCAGAGATCTCTCAAGACGCTCACAGAAATTCAATGAGTTCGAGGCGGCAGAAGAAATCCTTCCATCTGGAAAGATCAAAACATTCAACTACTCTACCTCCAGATTCCTTATTGAATCCCGAAATAAAGAAAAAATCAGAGAGAGAAAACAAAAGTCCCTCTGTATTCAAAAATCGGAAGTGGAAAGATGTTGGCGTTGGTGATTTTATCAGAGTGCGGGCAAATGAGGAAGTCCCAGCTGACATAGTTGTGATATCAAGCTCTGGTGCTGAGGGCAATTGCTATGTGGAAACAAAGAATCTAGATGGTGAAACAAATTTAAAAAACAAAACGAGTCTTCATTGTGGTGCTGCTATTAAACACTCTCGAGATTTGGGCGATACTAAATTTTGGATTGAATGTGATGCGCCAAATCCCCACTTGTATTCTTTCAAAGGAACGATTCATTACGAAAACTTTGACGATGAGTGTCGCTTAGTGAACGCAGACGAAAAAGAAGCAATTACGAACGAAAATGTTCTTTTACGTGGATGCTCGTTGAGAAACACAAAATGGGTCATTGGTATTGTCGTCTACACCGGCTTAGAGTCCAAGATCATGCTTAACGGAGGAATCTCGCCGGTGAAAGTCTCCAAGATATCCAGGGAATTGAACCTTTCAGTCGTTATTAATTTTGTCGTTTTGTTCGTTTTGTGTTTCGTTTCTGGTGTCATAAATGGTGTCTTCTATGATGACGACGAAACGTCAAGAATCTACTTTGAATTCGAAGCATATTCACCTACCTCTGCAGGAAATGGTGTTCTTGCATTCTTTGTGGCACTTATCATTTATCAATCTTTGGTCCCGATCTCTTTATACATCTCTATCGAAATTATAAAGACAGCGCAGGCTTTTTTTATTTATTCCGATATCAAGATGTTTCACAAAAAGCTCAACTTTCCATGCACTCCCAAATCGTGGAGTATTTCGGATGACTTGGGTCAAATTGAGTATATTTTTAGCGACAAGACAGGAACTTTGACTCAAAACGTTATGGAATTCAAGAAATGTACAATCGCGGGTAAATCATACGGGTTGGCGTACACTGAAGCTAAACAAGGCATGGATAAACGCGATGGTTTAGATGTTGTCAAAGAGGCTGAACGTTGGAAAACTGCCATAGATCAGGATAGAAAAAAAATGATGGAAAATTTATCAAATTATTACCAAAATGATCAATTCAGAGATGATTCACTTACCTTCATTTCGAGTGAATACACCGAAGACACCCTTTCTCCTCATGCCTCGAACAATCGTCAGAAAGAGGCCAATGAGAATTTTATGTTGGCTTTAGCCCTTTGTCATACTGTTGTCACAGAGGCCAATGCAGATAATCCTCAATATTTAGATTTCAAGGCAGAGTCTCCTGATGAAGCTGCATTAGTTGCGGTAGCTAGAGATGTGGGAATTTGCTTTCGCCAAAGACAGAGAAAGTCTCTCATACTTTCAATTTATGGAGAAGAGCACCAATATGAACTACTTCATATTATTCCTTTCACTTCTGCTAGAAAACGGATGACTTGCATTCTAAAGCGTTCTGATGGCTCACTTGTCGTGTACACTAAGGGCGCCGATAATGTTATTTACCAACGCCTTTCTTCAGTGACTGCTGACGATGTATTGAAGAAAACAGCTTTGCACTTGGAGGACTTTGCAACTGAGGGCTTAAGAACTTTGTGTATTGCACAAAAGGAACTCAGTGAAGACTATTTTCGAGATTGGTTTTTGAGATTCAAGGAAGTGAACTCTTCTCTAGACGATTCCAAAGATTCCCTAATAGATGAATTGAATGAAGAGTTGGAAAACAATTTTATTTTGCTCGGGGGTACCGCAATCGAAGACCGCCTTCAACAAGGTGTCCCTGATTCCATTTCCCTATTGCGACATGCAGGTATCAAACTTTGGGTTCTCACAGGCGACAGAATCGAAACAGCTATCAACATAGGTTTCTCCTGTAATTTGCTCGGGAATGATATGAAATTACTTGTGGTACGACCTGAAGGAGAGAATGATGTGCAATACATTGACAACCTTATAACTGAGTACTTGAAAAACAACTTTGGTGTTGCAGCTTCGAGCCCTGAAGAAGTCAAAGCCGCCATAAAGGATGCGAAAGCTGATCACACTGTTCCCGTTTCTAATATTGCGCTAATTATTGATGGAGCGGCGTTAAGCTTGGTCTTCGGTGAAAATTACCTACTCAGGCAAAAATTTTTATTATTAGGCAAACAGTGCAAGTCAGTCCTTTGTTGTCGTGTTTCACCATCACAAAAAGCAGAAGTTGTACAAGTCGTGAAAGATAATCTTAAGGTGATGACTTTAGCTATCGGAGATGGTGCTAATGATGTTGCCATGATCCAATCTGCTAATGTTGGAGTTGGTATTGCCGGCGAGGAAGGCAGACAAGCTGTCATGTCGTCTGATTATGCAATTGGCCAATTCCGCTTTCTTGTGCGCTTGCTTTTGGTCCATGGAAGGTGGTCATACAAGAGATTAGCTGAAATGGTGCCTTGTTTCTTTTACAAAAACGTCATCTTCACATTTACTTGTTTTTGGTACGGCATTTACAGCAACTTCGATGGCTCATACCTTTATGAGTACACTTATTTGATGTTTTACAACTTAGCATTTACATCACTTCCGGTGATCATCTTGGCAGTTTTTGACCAGGACGTCTCTGATTCCGTTTCTTTGATTGTTCCTGAATTGTACAGAGCTGGAATTTTAGGCTTGGAGTGGTCGCAATTCAAGTTTGTGTGGTATATGTTTGATGGCTTTTACCAATCGGTTGTGTCCTTCTTCTTTCCATACTTGCTTTATTACGTTACATTTCAAAACCACGAAGGTTTGCCCATTGATCATCGGTTTTGGATGGGTGTCTTAGTCTGCGCGGTTTCTGTCACAGCTTGCAACTTCTATATTTTGTTGCAACAATACAGATGGGACTGGCTTACCCTATTGATAAATGCTTTGTCAATTTTAGTCGTGTTTTTCTGGACTGGTGTGTGGTCTGCTCGTGTGTGGGTAGGAGAATTTTACAAAGCCGGTGCCCAAATCCTCGGGACGCTAGGCTTCTGGTGTTGTCTCTTCGTTGGTGTCATTTTATGTGTTATGCCTCGCTTCGTTTTCGACTTTTTAAACAGAAACTTCAACCCAAGAGACATAGATATAGTCAGAGAGAGGGCTGCTGCTGGCGACTACAAAGATTACCCCATCGGATTTGACCCAACAAACACACAAGATGTTGAGAGGCATCGTATCTTGCAAAGACTTAACGAGGGCGATACTGAGTTGCTACATAAAATTGAAGAGTGCATCGAAACCGACACTTCCTCACAAAAGTCGGAGCCCAACCTTGCGATCACAAGAGCATTCAAAACTATAAAAAGGAGAACCACAATCTCGAGAAAGAATACTATTAATGACCAGAAGAGATATAATCAGCAATTATTAAACAAGCCTTTGGATCTTGGTCAATTGAGGGCTGAAATGATAAAGAGAGGAGAGTATAAGTCCGCTGGAAGAACTTCTCTAGAGAGAATTTCGACAACACATGGCGTCCCGGGGCTTACTCAAGCGGAAACTTTGATGTCATATCACACTAGAAATAGCATTAACTTCGAAAGATGAGTGCCCGAAGTTTATAGCTCTTAAATTATTTGTAACATTTATCCTATTAGTGTTCATAGCTCTTAAATTACTTGTAACATTTATGCTATTAGTGTTCACTTGCCCCAAGTTGGGGGTGTTATTTGAAGCCCGCGACGTATTGCAGGGCTGGCATGGAGTGTATATGCTTTTCGCTCACTCAAATATTTCCAACATTTACCTCGTAATCCAACTGAACGCGGCCATGGTTTCATTCACTTTAATTTCGACCCCGGGGGAAGAACTTAAATTCAAAGCCTCGCTTATTTCCTTTGATAACGATGTGAAAATACTTGCTGATCCGGGATGGGATGGTAGTAATCCTGACGATGTGCTATTCATGGAAAAGTATTTGAGTGAGATTGATTTAATCCTTCTATCACACTCAACCCCAGACTTTATTGGTGGCTACTTAATTTTGTGTATAAAATTTCCAATGCTCATGTCCTCGATTCCAGTTTATGCAACATTGGCTGTGAGTCAATTAGGGAGAGTCTCAACGGTTGAGTTTTACCGGTCCCGGGGAATCTTGGGGCCTTTGCAAGGTGCTTTGATGGAAGTCAGTGATGTCGATGAATGGTTTGATAGGATTGTCCTGGTTAAATATTTTCAAAATATGACCATGTTGGAGAACAGACTCTTGTTAACGGCTTACAATTCAGGTCATTCATTGGGAGGTGCATTTTGGTTGATTACAAAGAAAGTGGACAAAGTCATTTATGCACCAACTTGGAACCATTCGAAAGATTCATTTTTGAACAGCGCCAGCTTTCTTTCTCCCACCACGGGAAGTCCCCTTCCGTCACTCGTGAGGCCGACAACATTGATCACCGGAACCGATTTAGGTTCTGCTATGTCACACAAGAAGCGCTCAGAAAAATTCATACAGCTTGTTGATGCTACCTTAGCTAACGGAGGAGCTGTTTTACTCCCTACGACGATCTCCGGAAGATTTTTTGAACTTTTGCATATTGTGGACGAACATTTGGCTAATCTTCAAGGTGCGGCCATTCCTGTATACTTCTTGTCATACTCAGGTACCAGAGTTTTGAATTATGCCTCTAATCTTTTAGACTGGATGTCTTCTTCTCTTATAAAAGAATATGAGGGTATCGCAGCAGAGGACAGAGCTTACAGTAGGGTACCTTTTGAGCCGTCTAAAGTTGACCTACTTCTGGACTCCCGAGAATTAGTTCAGTTGCCAGGACCAAAGATTGTTTTTGCATCAGGACTTAATTTTGGGGATTGCGAGCCTTCTACTCAAGCTTTAAGAGTTCTTTGCAAAGACGAGAAAACCACAATCATTTTGACAGAGAAAACACTTTTCACTGCATGTAACACAATTACATCGGAACTTTTCTCAGAATGGTTCAAGCTTGCAAGTTCCAAGAATAACGGGATTGCTGTGGACGGCACACCAGTACCCTTCGAGAAGTCCTTCTCTGGAGCCAAATGGTGTATAGAGGAGGAGCTATCTGGGCACGAACTCGCAGCGTTCAAGGAAAAGGTAACTAATTCGAGAAGACAAAAGCTACTTGACAAGGTCAGGGATAAAAAAAATAAGAATTTACTCAATGAAGATGCTGACGATTCTTTATCATCCGACGACGAAAATTCGAGCGACGATCAATCTGCCAATCAGAATGGTGCAGATAATCTACCACCCACTTTGGAAATTGATCAGGCTAATGATAATAATGCGTTAAACAGCCATGAGGCGTTCGTCGGTGATTACATTCTCCAGAGCTTGGATGGAAATAAACCCGTTGATATCAGGATTTCGCACAAGCTTAAGCCTAGACAGGCAATGTTTCCCTTCTTCAATAGCAAGAAAAGAAAATTTGATGATTATGGGGAAATCATTGATATTAAGAACTTTCAGCAAAATGATGAGAACAGCGCTAATAACAAACTCATTAGTGAGAGCAAGCGTAAGTTTGAACTAAAGGATAAAGTCAATTGGGCTGACCATGAGAGCAACACTAAGGGAGGCAAAAGACTGAAATATGGCAATGATTCTAGTAGCACAGATAAGCTAACACCTCAAGAGCAATTGAACAATCAACTTCTTCAAAAGAATCTTGATACTCTCTTTATGCCTGTGAAAAGAGTTCCTGTGATGGAATCTAGATTTCATAGCTCTATAGACTTACATGTCAGATGCGGGTTATCATTTGTGGACCTTTCAGGTTTGGTAGATCTTCGCTCTTTGAACATGATTTTGTCTGTTATACGGCCACAAAACTTAGTGCTTTTACCTGATTTCACCAACACTCGCAATGAAGGAGCTTCAGATGGACGTAAGCTACTTCAATCTTCACTAGAAAAACAAAAGGTGGGTCAAAATACATTAAAAGTTGATACGAACACTTCAAATTCTTCCAAACACAACTTATTGAGCATGGCTCGTCAGGGACTTTCTAACCATCACAACAACGAGGTCCGAGTCATAATTGTCCATGAAAATGAACCCGAGAGTGTGGGAAGCGATTTGCACGGAAAATATAGTGAGTTTGAAGTCACGCTTGACAATGCTTTTACCAGTGCACTTAATTGGCAAAAGCTTGACGGTAATTATAGGATATCTGAGGTACGCGGCGAGTTGGCATACTCAAACACAGAACATCATACAGATGTTTTCAATCGCCTTGTTTTGAAGTCCGACCTGGGAGGTGAGTCGAAAGTCCAAAAAGATGCTACAAACGTTTCAGAAAAATCGATAGGAAATTTCGGTTCTCAATTGGCTATTGGTAATGTGAGACTTCCAGAACTCAAGAAGAAGCTTTTGAGCCTCAACTTAAACGCCGAGTTCAAGGGCGAAGGTACCCTTGTGGTGAATAATGAGATAGCTATAAGGAAGGTCTCGCTAGGAAGCAGTCAAGGCGAAGATTCGGGGGACATTGTAATCGAAGGCGTGATCGGGAAACTCTATTATGAGGTCAAGGAGTGTATCAAGGGGATGCTAGCATTCGTTTAACTACCTATAAAAAAAACTTCTTTCAAAATATTACCCGCTTTTGCACCTGACTCACAAAGGATCAAAGGTAGGATTGAAAAAATGTTAGTAGTGCTAAGCTCAAGAGTGAGGGCCAATGGAAGTGTACATTAAAGTGCATTACTCCAAGCTAGTCGTCAGCTATCCTCAACATGCAACCGTATTCCAGATCTGGTGGCACAAGGAAGTGCTTTTATGAGTTTCAGACTCTTGTTTCCTGTTATACTTCTGCAGATACAACCACTAAAAAAGAATGCAAGCCAGTTTTTGATGACTACTTCGAATGCTTGCACGGTTTCAAAGAACGAGAGAAAGCCAGATTAATGTTACAACAGTTGAAAGCCAACGAAATTTCAGGCGAAGGTGTCAAAGCCAGTGATCTTTTCAAAAATTCTGGGTCTGTTTATGAGAACTTAGACCTTGTGAAATGAGCGTTCGTTAGCATTTTATACTCGAAATTAAAAAAAATCGTTGGAATTATTATTAGGCCTATGAATTCAATTATCTAGATTTAGTCTCTTTACTGTTATTCATCAAATTTCTCGACCCGTCCTTGATGATTGTACAGTAGTGTTTATCAAGTAAAACGTTCTCCCACAAAATTGCAGAACCGATATTAGCACGCTCAACATCAACCTCTGTGGCCTCTCTCTCTATCCCAAGGACGTAATCGCCTTCGCCGGCAATTTTTTCTTCTGTAGTCCAAAGCCCTTTGAGTCCGTCACCATACTTATTCACTAATTTTGCGATAAACTTCAAAATTGCAATTGTTGTCTTCTCTGGTGTTTGTAGGGAAGATATATACAAGCGCTTAGTGAATGGCAAAGCTCTCGCAACACTACCATTCCTCGACCGAAAAAAGACGAGATCAAGACACTTTAAAAGTAATTCAGCATTAGTTGAAACATTCACAGAAGGCTTGTGTACGCTATGATTATCTGAGAGAGGGTCAGCCAAACGTAAAGACTTATGGGAAAATTCTAAGTCCGAGCTCACACTTACGTCGCATATGACCAAATAAAGCGTGGATATGAATTGGGACAAATCAAAGGAGACTGGCATTTTACCGACTTCACTGTGATTAACAACCAATGTGAAAGCTGCTGTAATACAGAGAAGAAGTTTTCTTATCTCGTCGTTTGAGTAAACACCACCAGTTGCTCTACCTTCATCCATTGTGATACCATAGTTTTCGGTCCTCAAAGTGTGTTCTTGGACTATGTTACTCAATGTCTCTTTCAAAACTTCAAGAAAATCACCAAGCAAGTCAAAATTTGCCATTTGCCCAAATTTGGACAAACCCTCCATGACTGCGGCTGTTAACAACTTTGCAGGTGAATTATGAATCTTCGACGACCCAATTTTCAAAATTTCTAGATAGAAAGTCAACACTTGCTTCAAGGTTTCTCCTTGATACTTCTCTCTTTCTTTCGCAGTAAGTGCTTGTTCAGCACTGCGCATTTCCTCTTCAATTTCTTTCATTTCTTTCCTCGCTTTTTTCTGCTTTTTTGAAAAATGAACCCTGTCTTTTTTCTTGAGTTTTAAGCTGATATCCTTTTTATTGTTGTTTGGGTCGTAATCATCTAAGAGCGATAAGCTCAAGAAAATGTTAACAACAGCTTCATCCACGCAGTATTTTTTATCTTTTATAACTTTACACATAATTCTTGTTACATCATGTGTGATACTCCCATGCTCTTTATCTTCTTTGAGTAAGGTTTCTAAAACCCTCAAGCACTGGGTAAAAGTCTGCAAGTCCGAATTTTCCAGTGGTTTCCTATTAAGCCTCCGTATAGGAATGGTAAAAAGTTCATCTTTGAAATTAAAAAACCTCAAAGTCGACAAGCATAATTCACATGCGGCACGGGTTGCAATGTGACCTAATTTTACTTGCTGGGAAGTAGACTTTCTCTTATTCGAAGAGTTCAGGGCCAGTACACGAGCCAATTTAGATAACAACTCAACGTACTGTTTATAGTTCAAGACTAAGCTCTGCTCAAACTTCCTCAAGCGACCCACTTCTTTGCTCACCTTTTCATTTTGCTCGCTTTGTGTTAAAGGTCTAATTTTATAGCCAGGTGCTAATGCCTTGAACACTGGAATTAACGCAAAAATTGCGAGTTGGCTAGTAGCTGGATGCGGGGATCTTGCGAATTTATTAAGCTTTTCCAAGTTATCGATTTTCTCCTCCGGCTCTTCAATAAGTTCCGATGCAAGAAGTGCAATCTCCTCCTTGAGGTTTTGTAATCTTTGCATTGGCGGGATTTCATCGTCTTCAGCTTCCTCCTTCGGCTCAACATCCAGGGGCTCATCCACAGAAGCAGGTGGTTCTGTACTAACACCCAGAGTTTTTGAATTTACCACAGTCTCTTTAAGAACCCGTTTTAATTTTCCAGCACTTTTTATGGGTAAAGCCTCCTCTTTTTGTTCCAAATTTAATCGACGCGGAATAAGTTCATAAGACTGCTCATCATACTCCCATTCTGAGGGGGAGGACTTTCCGATGAATATTCCGGAAGCGAGCAGAGAGTCTTGCTTCTGTTTTCTTTTAAGTTTTCTATCATTTATGATTTCAGCTTTACGTTTAGTCATGCTGATGAAATTATTGGTGAGAATTCAGCAAACCATGTACAAAAACTCATCTCATCGTGGTGCCGTGTCACGTGATTTTGATTTCAGATTTACCTCTCAGTCTCCTTTTAGCCTTAAAATAAATGAATTAATCTTTCAAATATTCTTAAAATCTGAAACAGACATAGCTTCTTGAGGGATGGTTGTATTTGAAAGCTTCACCTTAAAGAATACGTTTTAGTACATACTTTATTTTATCTGCGCAAGCGCATGATCGTTACAAGGCGACAAAGTCACCCCATTACATGCAATCAATTAGCACATTTTGTCAATAGAAAGAAATTTTTGAATACTGTTCCAGTATTCTGGGTATAAGAGAGCTTTTCGTAATTCCCCGATACTCCCCGTGCCATAATTTTCACGAAATAAACTGAGGACTTTTGTTTCCTGTACAATATCTATACGAGACATCTTTTATTTACATCGTATAAAAACTCCCGCAATTTCCGCCCAAAAATTTGTTGGCTCGTTTAACACCAGAAATCAGCATGGGTCTAAATGAAACATCCTCTGTCTTGAGCTCATATTCTAATGCTGTCTACTCCAAAAATTTAATCAGTCTTTCAGCAAACCTTTGGCATTCCCTTTCATGGTTGCAAGTACTGATCACTTTGATTATCGGAATCTTAACTTATGATCAGGTTATGTACCAAATTAGAAAAGGTAGTATTGTTGGACCTAAGCTTAAATTTTGGCCTATTATCGGGCCATTCTTGGAGAGTTTGGATCCAAAGTTCGAAGAATACTTGGGAAAATGGAATTCTGGGCCATTGTCATGTGTTTCGATTTTCCATAAGTTTGTCATCATTGCATCCACGAGAGAACTTGCGCGAAAAATTCTTCAGTCTCCAAGGTATGTCAAGCCCTGCGTCGTTGATGTTGCAGTAAAGATTCTCAGGCCTACGAATTGGGTTTTTATGGATGGGAAAGAACATGTTGACTATCGCAAGTCCTTGAATGGATTGTTCACGACGAAAGCTTTGGAGATATATCTTCCAGTTATGGAAAAGTATATGGATAAATATCTTGAAAAATTTTGCTCCTACGAAAATCCCAAGGAATTCTTCCCTGAATTTCGAGAGCTCTTGTGTGCTTTGTCGTTGCGAACATTTTGTGGTGATTTTATAACCGAGGAGCAAATTAAGCTAATTGCTGACAATTACTTCAGAATTACTGCAGCTTTGGAATTGGTGAACTTCCCAATCATCATCCCTTACACAAAAACTTGGTATGGTAAGAAAATTGCTGACGACACGATGAACATTTTTGCCGCTTGCGCAGCTCAAGCGAAGGTTCACATAAATGAGAAAGGGGGTGAACCCACTTGCGTTATGGACGAGTGGATTTTCTTAATGAAGCAGGCCAGGGAAAACCATTCCGAAGATCCCAATTCTAAATTGTTGATCAGGGATTTTACAAACAAGGAAATTTCAGAGGCAATTTTCACTTTCTTGTTCGCTTCGCAGGACGCTTCATCATCATTGGCATGTTGGTTATTTCAGATTGTTGCAGACAGACCTGATGTGGTTTCGAAAATCAGAAAGGAGCAATTGTCAGTGAGATCTCATGATCCCGCAAAACCTTTGACCCTTGACTTGATTCAGGAAATGAAATTCACCAACAACGTTGTAATGGAATCTTTGCGTTACAGGCCTCCTGTATTGATGGTGCCTTATGTCGTAAAGCAACCATTCCCTGTTACAGAAGATTACACTGCGCCAAAGGGGTCTATGATAATCCCAACGCTATACCCCGCTTTGCATGATCCTGAGGTCTACCCAGATCCCGACAATTTTGTCCCGGAGCGCTGGGAGAATCCAACATCTGATATGACCAAACGTAGTTGGTTAGTGTTTGGTACTGGTCCTCATGTTTGCTTGGGTCAGCAATACGTGATGATGATGTTTACTGGAATGTTAGGTAAATTTGTCATGAATTCCAACATCAAGCATCATGTTACGCCCTTATCTGAAGAGATCAAAGTCTTTGCCACAATTTTTCCTAAAGATGATTTAATCTTGGAATGGGAAAAGAGAGATCCATTACAAGATGTTTAGATAGTGAAATTGATTTCCGACTATAAGTAACTCTGTATTTGTGTAGCTGACATATACAAACAGGCTTAAGCGTCGTAGGTGGAAGCAGAAATGTTACCGCCTCTACCTGTCCAGTTGACATGAATCCAGTCACCTTTCAAAAAGTCATTTTCCTCGCCTGGCAAGACTTTGAATGTGTGAGCTCCAAAGTAATCTCTCTGAGCTTGCAACAAGTTTGCTGGCAATTGAGCAGATCTATAGCCATCGTAGAAAGATAAAGCAGTAGAGAATGCAGGCACTGGTACACCGGCTTCAACGGCCTTTCCAATTGTAGCTCTCCAGCCTTTTTGAGCTTTCTTAACGGCCTCCTGGAAGAATGGGTGAAACAATAAATTCTCCAAGTCTGGAGTTTCTCTGTAGGCACTGGTGATCTCACCCAAGAAGACAGATCTAATAATGCAACCCCCTCTCCACATCAAAGCGATAGCGGGGTTGTTCAATTTCCAATTGTACTCCTTAGCTGCCTCTCTGATCAACATGAAACCTTGAGCATAAGACATAATCTTAGATGCGTACAAAGCTTGTTCCAAATCATCAACAAATTTTTGCTTGTCTGCAATTGGAGACTCGTCAACAGTTGGACCTGTCAACACCTTCGCAGCTCTTTGTCTCTCTCCCTTCAAGGCAGACAAACATCTAGCAAAGACTGCTTCACCGATCAATGTCACCGGCATACCCAAATCCAAAGCATTGATAGCAGTCCACTTTCCAGTACCCTTCTGGCCTGCAGAATCCAAAATTTTTTCGACCAAAGGCTTTCCGTCAGTTGGATCATCAAAATACATGATATCTCTTGTGATTTCAATCAAGAAAGAGTCCAAAACACCCTTATTCCATTTAGCAAACACATCCCCAATCTCTTTGTCTGTGAACTTGCCGACTCTCTTCATTAAGTCATAAGCTTCACAGATCAATTGCATGTCTCCGTACTCAATACCATTATGCACCATTTTGACATAGTGGCCTGAGCCTGCATCTCCAACCCAATCACAACATGGCTCTCCATCAGACTTAGCTGCAATAGATTGGAAGATCTCCTTAATATGAGGCCAGGCATCTTTATGACCACCGGGCATCAAGGAAGGACCATGACGAGCACCCTCTTCTCCACCTGAGACACCGGAACCAACGAAAAGAATACCTTGTTCCTTCAATTCTTCATAACGACGATTAGAGTCTGGAAAGTGAGAGTTACCACCGTCGATGATGATATCTCCCTTCTCCAAATGTGGCAACAATTGCTGGATGAAATCATCAACAGGCTTGCCGGCCTTCACCAAAATGATAATTCTTCTTGGTCTCTTCAAGTTTGCAGCAAGCTCCTCAATTGAATGAGCGCCAATGATAGACTTTCCTTTGGCCTCGTGATCCAAAAATTCGTCGACTTTAGCTACGGTTCTATTGTATGCAACAACAGTAAAACCATGGTCAGCGGCGTTTAAAATTAAGTTTTGACCCATGACGGCCAAGCCAATCAAACCAATATCACCACTTCATAAAGTTAGTATGGCACTTGGAAAGCGACAGTGTGGCACGTAATTTTGATGAACTGGACTTTGAAAGATTTGAGTATCGAGCCATACATGCAGCTGTAGATATCATACTATACATATTCTCCTGTTCTTCCTTAGATGAACTAGTTTACGTACGTGGGAGCAGACATGTTGTTTTCGTATTAAGAAGAAAAATACTTTGAAAATGTTAGGTGGCGACACTCCCGGGTCATACAGGTCCTTAAATACTCTTACGCAGGAGTGTGCGTCTATGGCCGCAACTCGCACTGGTACGGACACCTCCGATAGCAAACGTCGATTGTAAAGGTAAAGAAATAGGGTTAAGACAAACACTTGAGTCATTCCAAATGACTAATTTAGGAGGCTTAAAAATCAAAACAGTTTGTAATAAACTTGACAGCTGGTCTCCGTTAACTTTTTCCTACCCCCACTCTCCCCCACACGTTTTGTGAATGCAGATTGAGAAGTTCGTCCGCATTGTGATCGGCACGACAACGTATTTGTTCCCCACACGTAGACTGGTCGCACTCAAACTTGTCGGTAGTCGCGGACAGTCAGTAGACAGCGCAGTCTTCAATACTATAGAGCGCAATAAGCTCTTCAGCACACACCTCGCAAATATTATTATAATTCAGAAAACAGAAAATTGTTGTTATTGCTGAGAATATATTCGCTTTAAGAATAACCCGCCTTCTTGGTGTTGCAAAACCTATGCGCGTCTTTCATTTTGTTCTCAGAAAGGTCACGTGCAATTGTATGATTTCGACATGTCTGTGTCAGTTTTGCCAATGTCGAATTTTCCACGACCTAATACACTCTTACTCAGCACATTATGCCTATTCCAAGCCCACACGGTGGAACATTGAATGATCACGTTATCAGAGACAAAGACATTCGACAAACTCTACTCAATGAGATAAACGAAAAGCAATTGCCAGTGATCAAATTGACAGAAAGACAACTCTGCGATTTAGAGTTAATCTTGAATGGTGGGTTCTCTCCATTGAAAGGTTTTTTAAATGAAGATGACTACAATTCTGTTGTCGCAGATATGAGGTTGTCTTCTGTGAAGGACAAAAACACTGGGAAAGGTTTGTTATGGCCAATCCCCATTACTCTTGACGTTTCAGTAAACGTGGCGAATCAGTTTTCTTTAGGGGACAGAGTTGTTTTGCAAGATTTAAGAGATCAAAAATTCCTTGCTTTGCTCACCATTGAGTCTATTTACAAGCCTGATAAGCGAAACGAAGGCCTCAAAGTGTTTAGAGGTGACCCCGAGCACCCAGCTGTGAAGTACTTGAATGATGTCGCGGGTGAGGTTTACATTGGAGGCTCTGTCCAGGGATTGGATTACCCGACTCACTATGACTACGTATCTCTCAGAAAGACCCCTATGGAATTGAGAGAAGAATTTAGATCTTTGGGATGGGATTCCCAAAAAATTGTGGCTTTCCAAACCAGAAACCCTATGCATAGAGCACATAGAGAATTGACTGTTAGAGCAGCGAAGGACCTTGGTCTGGATGGTCACATATTGGTTCACCCTGTCGTTGGGTTGACCAAACCTGGTGATATCGATCATCATACTAGAGTTAAAGTTTATCAGCAGATTTTGAAAAAATATCCGGAGGGCTTGGCAACGATCTCATTATTACCTTTGGCCATGCGAATGGGTGGTGACCGCGAAGCTTTATGGCACGCGTTAATTCGTATGAATTATGGCGTTGATCATTTTATCGTGGGTAGAGACCATGCGGGCCCCGGCTCGAATTCTAAGGGTGTTGACTTTTATGGTCCCTATGATGCCCAAGATCTTTTGGAACTGTTGAAAGATGAGCTTTGCTCCAAAATAAAGATCGTGCCATTCAGAATGGTCACATATTTACCAGAAGAAGACCGCTATGCTCCGATCGATACCATCGATACTTCTAAAGTTAAGACGGCGAACATTTCAGGAACGGAGTTAAGAAAGCGTTTGAGGGATGGTTCTGAAATTCCTGAATGGTTTTCATATCCAGAGGTTGTTCAAATTTTAAGAGAAAGCTATCCACCACGCTCTAGGCAAGGCTTTGCTGTATTGGTGAAGAGTGATCAATCTGATGCATTGGGAGAACACTTTTGTGGGGCGTTACAATCCATTTTGAACCAATTTTCTGGGGGACGTAGAATCACCAGGCTAAACACGAAGAACGCAGATGCATTTTTGGTTAATGAATTGGTCAAGTCTGGAGCTGGTGTAATTGTCAACTTGGCGATTGATGTTGAGCCTTTCGTGGAAGCAATTGGTGAGGACAATGTTGCAATTGTACTGGTCAAAGGAGAGAGTAAGGCTCTGAAGTTTCAAATTGAACTGACTGAAATTTCGTCCGTTTTATCTGAAGTTGTCGAGCACTTAAGACTGCAAGGGTTTCTTCATGACAAAAAAGCTTGAATGAATCAGGCACGTTATAAGTTCATGGCAAGATTCAAAGTAACAGCCAATGGGTTTTGATTACATCTGTACACCTTATGGTCGAATCAAAATTTAACTTAACCTATAATACATGTAAGGTAAGGTCCAACTCATACGTTCGATAAATTACACGGGCCCCCGTACTCTACAATTATTTTGTACTAAGTACTCTAAAATTTTCCAACTACAGTTGATAGATTCCTCAGTATGTCAATTGCTGAGGGAAAGATGTGTTCATATCTGATCCATAGAATGTAGTGTTGCAAGTTCGCCACAATGTAATTCCTGGCTCACGTAATATCCGATAGGTTCATAGACGCCATAGGCAATTAAAGCTTCATCGATCCTTAACTAGTTATCGAACCCGCTTCGAGCCATTCCGGTCCAGGCTATTATTTTGTGTTTCGGAGTAACAATATGAGCGAAAACAGAAACGCGAAATAGTATCCCAGTTGCTCTATGCTGACGGTCAACCTATGAGTGACGAAGAACAGGTACCAAAATGGGGTGAAACATCAGGTAAGCGGGATTAATACAATACCTACACGAAATAAATTCAGGAAAAGTTTTGGCACGATATCATGGAGAAGGGGCACTCACCATGTGCGGCAGCGTGATAGTTTAAAATCGAACTTCAAACTGCTTACGCTTTAAATGTAAAAAAATTAGCAGGTATGTAAATACAGAGAGAAGAGGAAGCTGAACAGAAATTTGGAGGTAAATTTGTCTCAATAGAAAAGCCCAAGTCACACTTGCAACAATTGGTTGAGGTCGATGCAGAGGTGACTTTTCATTCTATGTTGGATACTAGCCGTCAACATTCGATAACATCGAGGTCAGTGCCGCAACATTGTATCCTAAAGTATGCAATTTTTCGAAATGGCCTATAAAGAGGGACTTGGACGATATAAAGCAGCAAACGGTATACTTGGGCAAAAGAATATGAGCATAAAATCCCACGAAACGGTTTGTTCTCAGTTAGTCAAACATAATACACGCATCTGTAACAAGAGGATAAAATGCATCGTTTATAGGAACTATCTACTCAGGGATATATCAGGTTGGAAATTCCACTGCCCCCACTAAACCGAGGAGCAGGTAACAAATGGGAGAAGAGTTGGCTCCTGAAATTCGCCACTCGACAGGAGAGAAGTGAGTCCACAAAGATATCATAGGTTTTGCAGGTACGCTGAAGAGTTTGCAAAGGCATTCTAAGAGTGTCAATCAGTCTACTTGAGAAAATATACTGTTTTACAACAAAGAGAAAGCAAATAATTAGGAAATGAAAACAGATAGAAGCGGACAAAAAATAAAGAATCAAGACAGAAACAGGGGCGGTGATCGGATTATTGTGATTGTTGGTACGATTAAACGGAGAATAGTTTGAAGAATTTCGATAACACTTTTTGGTTGAAAGAGTGCGAGAGGAAGTAGGGCATTTTTGGATTCTTGGCTGGAACGCCTTTGAAATTGTGGTTTGCGTTGGTATGCCGCACTAGTTTGAACCTAGTTGTCTTTTAAGGCCAAACCGTTCTGTCCTCTTGGTTTGAACCATTTTAACGCGCTGGTTTAATTCGCCTTTAAGTACAGTGTGCGCACTTACATGCACTTGCGCAAAATATGATTTCAGCCTTGTCAAAATAGAGCATGATGTGTTCAAGTGCAATCATTGCATCCTCTTCGACTTGTATTTTATTGGTCGTAATATTAGCATACAGGCTTATTGTTCATTTGCGCAATGATGATGCTGAAGAGCGTAGATCCTTGATTGCTGGCAGTTTCAGAAGTGAGGATCTTGATAAGGGGTTTCTAAATGACGAGGAGTCCCTATTGCATTTGGCTGAAGAATACAACTATGGCACGCTATCACCTGAAGAGCAAAAGAGCTTCACTTTAGGGGAAGAATTCGTGAAAAGCAATCCGCCAAATTATGGAAACGCTAGAGGTAAAAGCTTCACTAGGGAAGACGACTCATTAATCAAAGACTATGGAATAGACGCATTCGAATATCAGCAAGAAGGGGATATTTTGACATCCAAATATTCTGTTGAAGAAAGGACTGATGTTAGCTTTATAAACAATGATTTACCATATTCTACGGCAACTGCAGTCTTAAATTACCCGCTACCTACTAAAAATAGAACATCTGATACGATTTATTTCGAAGTCAAAGTGTACGAGTTTTCTGAAGAGGATCCGAATTCCCATTTTGCAGTTGGACTTGTGACTAAGCCTTATCCAAGCTCGTTTCGGCTCCCGGGTTACAACAAATTTTCATTCGCTTACGAATCAACAGGCAATCTTAAAATTAACAAACCATTCCCAACACCTTTGCAACAACATAGAGGCCAACAAAGTCTCTTCAATGCTCAGATTCTTCCACCTTTGAAGCAGTCGGACATAGTCGGATTCGGATACATAGTTTCTTCTGGGACCTATTTTATTACAAGAAACGGAAAAAAACTCATGGATATAATGCGGGGGTGCTTCCTAGATATGTTCCCTGCAATCGGGTGCTTCTCATGCGATGCAAAATTCCAAACAAATTTGGGACAGCTCGGTTTCGTTTGGATTGAGGCTAATGTCAGAAAGTATGGATTCTTTTCTACAAGTGACCGTAAGTTTGCTGGCCAACGTGGTTTGGCATCTCTACCACAGTACGGGGTCCCAAGTTCTACAAAAGATAAACTACTAGATCAAGGTGAAGAGATACCTCCCCACTACTCTGATATTGATATTGATTTTTTTGGACGCCAAGTGAAGGTCGGCACATCTCAAAAGCAGGAACAATTTTTATAATCTCAGAAGATTGAACTATATACATCGCTCAAACTCATTCGATTTCACATCATAGAACTTCATGCAACCCATTTATAATTCAACGGCTCTTCCCTTTCTAGAAATCTAACAACCCGCGTAAAATTGAATGATTACCAATTTCTAATTATATACTCAGCGAACGAAATGCTGAGATAAAGTGGTTTCCAAAGTATTCAAATTAATGCTGTGAAACCATTTACGCCACCGCCGACAAAAGGTTTCGTTCTCTGCGCAATCCTTCAAACCAAATTTGCGTAGGTTCTGGTTTGAAACAATAGTTCCAACAGTAAGAATCATTTTGTTGCACTAGTTTGAATAGTTTTGAGAAACACTGTAAATACTTAATGAGATTTTACTACCTAAAACCCTAGTACCCACAATCTTCACATTTCCACTTCACCAATGCTCTGAGACATTAACTTTTAATTGCGCTACTTAGTAAGCTACACGTATACGATTTCAAAAATCAGTTAACATCTGAAAAATAAAAATACGTTCAAGTCAGGAGTTCGGTCAGTTACAGAGGCCCCAGCTAACCCAAAAAAGTCTCATACCATGCGCGTGGCCAAGACGGCGGCGGAGAGAAATGCCTTAAAGGCGAATACCTTGGCCAAGACTCTGACTGCTCCAAGCCTTACGACTCAGACTCACAAAAAGAGAAAGAGAAAGGCTCACATCGAGCTAAGCGGAGCATTTGATATTCGCCATACTTTAATCGAATTTCCACTTAAGAAACACAGCATTGCTTCCATCTTCCCTTCGGAAAAAAAGGGTGGACCAGGAAATTCCACCTACACAGCGAATCGCTCGAGGAAAATGCTCGTTCAAGCAAACTCCTCATTTAGGACAATTAAAAGAATACAAATTACCAATCTTTTTTACAACCGCAATAGATTTGTATGAGATAACTAGAATTAAGATCCAACGAAGGATTACATAAAATCTCGGCGTAAGTCTGACACCCGTGGCAATTTTTGTTTCCCAACAAGTTTTATGTGTAAATCAGTTAAAAGGCAAGCTTAAACTATGCTTGCCTTTTGCATTAACTCTCGATAAAAGTTAAAGCTAGAGAAGTTCTCCCAGGTTCATGCTCTAGGATTCTTTAGACCGGCTCGCGGAATTTCATGCCAACTCCCACTCCAGATTGCTATTCTTGTAAACGTCCGAGAAAGGCTTCACCTTGTGTGTGGTAATATTTTTTAGGAAATGCGCCCATTTTTGCTAATCACTATTGCCTCGAAAAACATATACAGTGTAATCCGAAAGTATACAAACTCGAACCAGGGCGACAAAAGGTTTCGTACCTCTTCGCGCAATCTTTGAAATCAAATTTTTGTAGTGTTCTTGGTTTGAATCATGTGCCGCAGTAGTTTGTATATTTCTGAAAAACACTGTTATACTTGTCTCACACATTTACAAGGCTTCTACTAAAAAAAACGTTCGACCAAATTTATTATACAACTTAAGGTGTCTGGTTAGATGATATACAACAAATCCAAAAATAATATTGTACTCAAACATATTGGTTTGAGATAATAAGATTAAGTTTTCGTTGCGGTTACAATAAATATGTATGTATATTTCATCGAGTATATATATGAAACCTAATTTCCCGCAAGATGGCGTCGGAAGTTTTACCACAACATCCTCCATGGATGAAATCCACAGTGCTAGATAGTCAATAGATTGTGTAATCAAGTTTTCAAAATTCAATTCGCCCCGCAGTTTTTTTAAAAACCGTAAGCGCTGGAGCCGCTGTAACTGTATTCTGTCTCGAAGCCTATATTAGTTTGCGACCAAGAAGTGTTTTCATTAATGCCTTTGCGACATATACCATTGTTTCAGTTGGACTCCTACGTTTTTTTAATCTAATGTTGCCTATAGCGTTTGAGCTTTGATTACTCGATAATGGGTTGCGAGAGTGAATTCAGGTACTCGGCCGTTCGTAGGCTTTTATAATAATATGACAACTCGAGTGACGCAGTAAATATTCGATTTTGTTTAAACTAACAAGGTTGAAAAGTAAATTACTGGACACTCTCCCAAGATACTGTAATTCGCTGACGTCAATTCATAACGTATCATGTTTCTTAATTAATTTCCACTCAACTTAGATCTATTTTTACAAAGTGGAATAGATTGCTTTGCAATATTTTTCAAATCTTTTGTATACCAAATTACATATGCTTCTTCGACAGATTGTGGAACTATGTTGTAAAACTTCATGGCATTGACTTTATCAGCGGGATTTTCTTGCGTAGCCAAAAAGGCACTTTCCCCAAAATCTCAAGCATGTAATACATCAATCAATGCACGTAATTAGATTTATTTCCACACATCGCAACGATCTTAGTATATATGACTGTCGTCTTTTTTAGTGCGGTTTCGAAATTATTTAATCATTCAGATAAAATCCGTTTCTAGAGCTTTAAGAGGTGTGCGATAGTTTCAGAACAATTGAACAGTTTTAAGTTCTGCGTGCTCTGTGAATTGTCCTTTGTTATGCTTAAATTTTAATATCTATGGATGCATTGGGAATAGTATTGGAGGTGTCCAAATATGACTAAGTTCACTCTCCTTTGACTTTGTCGTGTGACTCTCAGCTGTGTTTTCGTTCCACTATGTTGATATCTTTAACCTTAATATATATTTTTGCAAATTTTGAACGGGCAGTGAGATTCTGTTACGACTGTGCGATATTTTTCATATCACAGGATAGAAGCTTTGATACTATTGGATTAGCTCTCAGAATACAATTCATCATAATAGCAATAAAATTTTTTTTATTGTTAATGGGAATATTTCAAATTAAATAGTGTATTAGGAAAATGAGTTTTAGTATGAGCGGTACTGAATAGAAGTTTTGCTTCCTTCTTATATCAGTAATTTATTTATTTACTAGTGATAGATGAAATTTTGGATGGATATTGAACGATTAATTTTACTTCAAAAATTCGAAACATTTTGGGGGCTGGTCTCAACACAGTCTTGTGGGTGCTCCTTGCCAGCATCCTATTAACAACGTTTTGTTCAAGGAGATCAATGAAGGTGGCTCCTACAACCAGATCCAATACAAACTATACAATTTTAACCGAGACTGATGAGGAATTGCACACTTAACTCTTAGATCGTATATATCCATTACTGGTTCATTTGGATCTCCAGTAGACACAATGCCATGCTTAATCTATGGCGTACCACGTGCGCCTAGTTTAAATGCGGACACGAAATTATCTTCCCTATAAATTGAATCCTGTGTATAACTTAAGAGCGCGTTTTGTATATGGCTTTGTGTTATTATGGCCTGGCAAGAAGCGTTCGACATCACCAACAATTTAAATAGAAGAGATGAACCACAGTCCCCCAGCATATTGTTTGCTGCAAGTCGAACAAACGTTTGTGATTTGCGACAGTATTCTAGATGGCAGCAGGAAGGTCTTCACTTCAGAAAGAAGCATGCGAATGTATAAAGAGTACAAGAAATTGGGCAGGTCAGATCCAAATTTCAAGACAGCTAAACTCGAGCAAAACATGTCAATTGGGTTGCCTTTCATGTTATGCCAACGAAAATTTGAATTAAAGATTGGCGAAGTTAATTGTTTGAGCATTTACATTTGCATGCCCTGCCCAGAAGCAAATGATCGACTTTACGGAGAAGTCGATAATCGGCATATTGCTGAAGTCTTTAAAAACTCATATTTGGGCTATCATAGGTATAGACTACAAATTTCAAATGATGAGATCACTATGATCTTACATTCTCGCCTTCCCATTGCCGATTTTCAAATTCACAATGAGAGATTTAGATTTATCAAAGCCAAAGGCAAACTTTTCGATGCTGATTATTTCGCCTATGAATTGTTTCTTTTGGGGCCGAAACAGACAAGCTTAACAGATAACCTAGGGCCAGATCGCAAAGTAAGCAAAACTAACGAATTGCTTGGTAGTCAACTTCGCAATCTCTTTCCAATTAAATTTTCTTCTACAGACCGATCAAATTTCATGTCTACAACTAAGCTAGGTAAGTTTGAGTACAAAGGGTCCCAAGTTGTGTTTAGCCGCACCCGGATGACATCTACGTTCTCTATTTTTGTTGATACAGGCACAAATTTAGACCTGAACAATGATGTAACTTTTCGAAACAAAATTTTTGTAGCTATTGTTCTCATCCTACAAGCGTACGAGGATGATCTTGCATCTAAACGTCAACTCGCATCAGGTTTTTGAATGCGAACTCCCACACATTATAGATTTAAATAAATCATGCCTAAGTATTCGTACCCTGCGGCGGTAGTCTTTGATCTTGATTATACGTTGTGGCCATGGTGGTGTGATTATCATGTTGACCCACCACTCACAAGAGTAAGCGACGAAGTGGTTGTGGATGCTTCGGGTTTCAAGATGTCATTGTTTCCGGACGTGATGTCAATAATTAGAGAGCTTAAGGAAAATGATGTTAAAATCATATCAGCAAGCAGAACACCCACACCAAGGATTGCACAGGAAGTGCTCTCCTTATTCATGATAGATGGAAAGCCTTTAAAAGATTATTTTGACTCTTTGCAATGGGGCGAAGGAACAAAAACTAAACATATAACTAGAGCCATTGAAGAATTGGGACTCTCGAGAGACCTTCGTGCAGGAGGCGTGATTTTATTTGATGATGAAGCCAGAAATCGTGATGTTGAGTCCATTAATTGCAACTTCGCCTACATAGCTAATTATCAAAAAGGCTTGACCAGAAAAATATTTGAGGATGCATTAAAAGAATGGAGTGACAAAAGTCACTAGTTTCTGTTCCTTCGAACCTTCCATTAAGGGAAATATTCAACTAATATAATCATCTTTCATATGTAGTACTCCTCGCACATGTTACTGCCCAAGGAATTGACACGAAATTGCTAAGAGTATGAACTATATCACTTACATGGCAGGAAGCATGTTAATTCACGAGCGATGAATTCTATCTGGAAGACTCAAGTATGGCGACAAGCTCCTCGAACGTGGCATTTGGTGGAGGATTGATTTCTTTCTAAAATAATTAGTATTGTCTTTTTAAATTTGCATCTCATTGATACATACCTCAATTAAAATGGCCTTAATTGAATCAGTATTCAAGTTTTTCGCATCAGAAGCTGAAATTGACTCATGAGTATGATGATCTTCAATTTCTATGTCGTCTTCTGCTGGCACAGGGGTATTGTCTTCTTCAAAATTAGGTTCTGACTCTTGAGAACTAAAATTGAACACTGCTTTGATGTGAGGGTATGTTTTGAAAAGAAGCATGCTACCTCCTATTACAATAGCACTAGTAACAATGCCCGAGAGCTTCAAATTGTTTTGTTTTAAGCGAACTGCCATAATGAAAGTGTTATTTGAGTGAACCGGGGTTTTTCGCAAGTGCACTTTTTCATCACAGAGATCACATGCGAGTTCAGAGAGACGCGCATCAGTGAACTTGCAAAAGAGATTTGATGCAGCGATTTTACTGACAGACTAGAACATTGACTGCCGGGCGAAACGCTTAAAAGCGATTTCGAAGTCGGACAGAAAATGAAAAATTTTTGTGGAAACATGATTGCTTGCACGTGACGAGTTCCGGATACCCCACATTGCTGCGACAGATGGCATGCAGTATGTATATGGAGATGAAATCGTGTTCCTTATCGCACTACTTCTTGGTGGCATAAGCAATGGAAAATCCCAAAATGTCACTCAGTGTCTTTATAATTTCGGAGACAGGCGTCGAGAATAAATTGTTAGAATGGAGTCCTCATGAGAATCCTGCCTTAGACTCCAAGTCGGATATACTTCGTTTCATCTTTCGCGATACAGGGGTGAGCGGTATGGAGCATTTCGAAATTAAGCGTTTGTCAAAAAGGAACAATAATTTTGTGTCCTTGAATACAGAAAATGAATTAAAAGAATTTAAGAGAAGCTTGAAATTGAAACGCAGAGCAAAGATGTTAATCTTCACAGGTCTAAGACATACAGACACAGTCGACGGATTGTGTGGTTTCAAATTGCTAAACATTTTGTTCGAGTCTCTTGAGAAAGTATTTGAAAGTTCCACGGGCTCAGAAAAGGACTTAGTACAGACACGTCCAGAAGAAAGTGAATACTTAGGCTCGTCATCTGTTAAGTACGTACACAAACATATTTCATGCGATGCTTGCGATTCCTGTGGTCCCAAGTCGATTTCCGGCGTGAGATATAAATGCACAGTGTGTGATGATTATGATCTTTGCTCCAACTGTTTTTCATCCGAACAGGTATTTGGCTCTCATGAGAAAAGCCACCCCATGGTTGCGATTGATTCTCCCGATGATGTGGAAAAATGGGGATTGGATTCTGTTTTCCAAGGAATCGTTACAAATAGCGGGAACTATTTGAAAGGTCAACAGAACATTTGTGTGGACTCACAACTTACAATCGAGGGAAACATCACACATACCAATGGTCATGAAGTGGTAAAAGGACGTAATAAAGAGATCATAACCAGCAAGGCAACCAACAGAGACGACAATGAATGTGTCAATCAGAACGCAAATCTATCTTTGTTAGAGCTTAGTCTTAAACCTTTGGGAAGGTCATTAGCGCTCGTTATAATAAAGAATACGAGCAAACGCAATATCGACATGAATGGCTTCAGGTTTGATGTGAAATGCGCTAATGGCGCAGCCTCATCTACATTAATAGAGCAGAATCATTTGGTCAAGCCAGGGAGATTTGTTAAATTGAATGTCAGGATCGATAACTCTGAATTTAATTTTCCCGTTGAAACTGTTTTGCACAAGGGGTTCACTTTTGGAAAAACGCAGCTTAATTCCGAGAGTAAGTGGAAAAAATTCATTTTGTCCGAGACTGATTACGACAGATCTCTTTCCGACATCCCGAAAACTTGCACCAAGGTCACTTCTTCTTGCATCGAACCAGATGAAGTCATTAGGCCACTGCACGCTCTAGTTTTACCTAATCCCATGAATAAGCAAAATCCAGAAAAATCAGAGCCTTCTGAAAACCCTCTGCTTAAATTGGAAGATTATGATTTAGTCAGCGTGACGGACTCTGATGATTTGCTCTCTGATTACGAAATTTTATCTCGCATTAATTCGAATCGAGTATGACGTGCTACTCAAAAGGAAGCGAAAAAAGGAATTGATTTTAAATGTCGTTAGAACTTTAGTTAGTCTTAAAGAATTCTAGGATATAAAATGTAGCTTCCCTAATGCTACTGCATATGACACACAACATGTCTCTCGCTCGGATACTCGCTTTCAAGAATACTTGTTTTGGAAATGGTAAACATTAAGGACACCGCCCCTGAGAGCGAGGGTATGTTTATTTGTCTTTTATATATTCAGAAAAATGGATGCTAATGTCAAGAGCAAAAATTCAAGCAAAAGTGCAATGAGTTGCGCAAAAGAATCGCTGAAGTTGAAGAGAGTAACGAAATCTCAACTCTAGCACTATCGAGAACCAGATATTCGATAAGAAGATTGAGGCTCGAATATTCCATTCTTTTGGAAAGACTCGAGTCTAGGCTCGCTACTAAAGAGAGTAATGAGGTATCAGGCTTAACTGATTCTGAATTTAGGAACCCTCTAATGTTAAATGAAGACTTAGAGCCAAAATTTCAATGTGTTGAGGAACACAAGTCTGCAATGGCCAAAGATACATCAAATTCAAGCACACTGAAAAAAGATATAAGAGATCCCGGTATGCCAAAGAGGCCCACTAATGCCTATTTGATGTTCTGTGAGAGAGAAAGAGAGAATATCAGAGCGGATATCGAAAGAAAAAATCCAGGACAACCAATAGTTGACTTTCCCAAAGTATTGACAGAAATTTGGAGAGGAATGAATGAAAGTGAGCGTATGCCATACTGGAAACTATTCTTAGAAGACAGAGAGAGATATCAACTGGAGATGCAAATTTATAGCAACAAGAAGCGAAATCTAAATGAGGTTCCCGAGATGAATATAAACGGGAGCAAATTCAAGTTGAATTCTGAGGAAGCCAGTACTTATTATAATGATCACAGGGGTGGAACAAGTAACTATTACGACCCGAAGACATCAAATGAAGGCACGATCAATGGTAAAGGGGAGAGTGTGACCACTGGAGTAATCTTTCAAATGAAGAGCGAGGTTTCAGAAGATTTGAATAAAGAGGATAGGAAAGAAAACACGGATTTTTCGAAAGCAATAGATGATGAAACTCAAGTGAATCAGCGCAGTCGGGCGAATCTCGAAACTCAAACTTTTGAGCAGAGAAATCCTCATGATGAAGTGCCACAAGGAGTTGGGGAACTAAACTCAGTTTACAGTCCAGCTCATGGAAAGATCTCTGATACTGAAGATGCTCAACATGCGGTAAAAAAGTCTTGAAGGACGAGTAGCCCCAAAAATCACATAATGCTATATGTCAACAATACAGATTTATTGCCATAAATTTATATGGGTGCTTAATACATATGCTGTAACATTTTTTAAATATTATCGGTTCGGCTTATAATGATCATAATAAAGGTACTTTCACTCTTTTCCGACCTGACTTGAAGCACGTTTTTTTTTAGACTTATGATGACCAATTTCATTGCGATGGCGCTTCCTCTTGTGTCTCAAATTTTCGTTGTTTGTTATTCTCTGTCTTGCAGCCATTTCAGGAGAATTGATTGTCACTTTTGCTCTGTCGGCCCTTCTAACCAATCTCCTCTCATCCACCTGCTTGCGTGCGGAATTGTAAACCTCTCCGAATTTCATTATTCCCAATTTATCTTCCAATATCTTCAAGCACTCTTTTGCCATGGTTTTTAGCTCTTGATTGTTTGCTGTATTTTCGAGTATCATGGATAGCGCAAGAATCAACTGCTGAGCAAACCCTGTTAACCTTTTTATACTTGCGACCTGTGATATCATGGCGCCGAGCTGGATGGCTGCCAGCTTCGCAACAAAGTCATTCTCTGAAATATTCTGTCTCATCAAAGAGCATATTCTAGACAACACGAATTCGGTGCCCATCGCATGCAGCTTTCCTTCATCCTCAGACAAAAGATTTTCCGATTCATCGATACTGTGGAAGGAAGTTTTCTTGGATTCCCATCTTCTCACGATTTTTATGAGATTTCTGACCACTTGTTGCGCTAGCTTTTGAGAAACATCTGGCGCATTAAGCTGCCTGACTGATCTGTATGCTGTAGATTGGATTTGATCGTCAGAAATTTCAAACGAAATGTAATCCAAGTTGTCTAGAAAGATTCCAATCAAGCGGGAGCTTAAATATCTGACCCAGCTATGCGGGTACAATAAGGTCTCCATCAAGTTAGTCCACATATCCTCATAGCTCTTAGAAAAGATCTCCGATCCACAGTACTCGCACATTGATGCAAATACATTCATGGCAGTATAAATCATTTCCCAATCAAATTCTGACTCTTGGCATCCTTTTTTTGCAGTGGAAATGACACCCTCAATTATTTTGTATGTAGCAGCGTCAAGTTTTGAATTAGAACCCAAACCCCTGCACGATAGATATAATTTGTAAACAACTAGACCGCACCTCTTGAGAAGAATGTTTGTGTCTTGAGTAACCCATGAGAAGCACAAGTTTTCCATGGAAGCTGATTTGTTTTGACTCACCCTCTTGAATAACTCTATGATGAGGATTGATGCCATTTCACGGCATTTCAGAGAGTCATCAGAAACAGCTATATTAGCCAAACCAACGAAAAAACTTGTAGACAATTGTTCAAGAAGCAGGGGCGGAGAGCTCTGAATAATAGAATGCATGATCTCCAAGACTGATTGTCTTCCAGACTGCGTGGGATATTCCAAATTACTAACCAAGAACTTGAAAGATTTGTCAAGTTTCGATGAGTTGTGTTCGTATTCCATCAAAAATTTGAAGTATAAATTCCTAGAAGTATCCCGTATAGTCTTGTTATGATTGACAATCATTATAGTTGAAACCTTTTCCATAATTTCGTAAACTTCTGGAAACATGACATGCTGAGAAATTATAGCTTTCAAAAAATTGAAAGCCCGGCTTTGCTTCTCAGGATCTTCCAAATCGGGCATAATTCTCACAAGTAAGTATTTCATGGCGGTGTCACTTACTTCAATTGTAACTCTGTCAGCCACGATAGTAGCTAGATACCGCAAGCAAACCTGACAAAGTTCATTAGATGTAGACGGCATATTCTGAATAATATCGAATGCTCGCAGTGCTGTTCTTTCGAAAAACTCATCTTTAGATTGTGGAAACGGAATTTTCGCAAAGATGTCCAAAACTCTGTACACAGACACCAATAGTTGTTCATCCTCGGAATGCAAACTTGCTTCAATATTAGGAAATAAGCCATCTAAATTTGACACTGTTTGCAAAGAATCGTGTTTCACCAAAGCAGATCTCAATAAAGTGAAGCTTAATCTTTGAATTGTATGTGTTGCTTGCAACTTGTCCGAATTAATCTCCGTGGCTTTGGAATTTAACTTGACAAGAAAATGCTCATCAGTCTTCTTCGTCTCTTTTGAGCGCGTGTTGTTGACTTCATCCAATGACTGTGTGTGTAGTTCGTAGCATAGTACTAGAATGTCAATTTTAGAGGAATTTGGATTCTTTTGGAGACCACTAGAATAAGATTGAATCAATTCGTCTAACTTTTTTTTTGTTTTCAAGGGAAGGTTTTCACTCAATAGCAACTTAATTGGTTCAATTAGAAAATGAAATTGGGGCAAGCTTATTAAAGACGAAAGAATTTGACCTGTTTGAAAACTAGTCTTTGCTTTAACTTCCTTCATTCTGCTGGTATAGCCTTCTGCATCCTTTTCACTCCCTGCAGCACCAAAAATATCCTCCATAATAACACTGGTTATTAGTGGCACTGATTCATCTAAGTCGCCACAAACGAAATTTTCTTTTGCAGCCTCCATAACAGAATGAAGTGTATAGCTCAAAATATGAATCTGCGAACCTCTTGTGAGAGCAGATCGAAGTTCTTTCACGAGAAATTTAAAATATTTGGGTCCCAATATCGACGAAACTTTACTCAAATTCATCCTGACTGTATCTCTTATACTTTGAGACTTTGACCTTAAGCTTTGACAAGTGGTAGTCAAAGTTCCCGAGATTGCTGGTTCGGCCATTGTGTCCGAAACGCAAAGAAGACAGTTGATTGCGGCCTCAAGCAAACCCAAACGAGCGTTCATGGTGCTATCATCTCTGATCTTCAAAACTTTGAATATTGGATTATAGAATTCATTCATGATTTGCCTGTCTAATTTCATTGTGTCCTGGGGCAAGTTATTAAAGCGTTCAATCATACTATTGTTTTCTTGCCTCAGGGATTTGATAGACTCAATTAGCCCTCTCGATAAAGTGACTGCACATTGAGCAGCATCCTTGATTTCATGAGACGAAGCTTTTGTTACTGATGTGATTTTTTGTCTGAACAATTGTCTGAAATGCTCCCATTTCAATGACCTCACCAAAAACGACCAAAGTATTAAGGTCTCATGCGAAAGCGGCCTTAATCTTTCTTCTTGAGTAGCTAGGTAAACTTCTGTCATAGGCAAAATGTAATAAAAAATGGCATCGGGACTAAGACGTGACTTGCATTTCTGGATCTGCTTGATTGCATTTAACCTGTTGGATAGTTGAATATGAGTGAAATTCTTAAAGAAGTCAAACTCTTCGTCATCGGACAATAAAATTCTCATGGAATTGAACTCATCGGTGAGAGTGTATTTTCTGACCAAATGTGACAAAATTTGGATGTAGCCATCTCTAATAGCTTCCGAATCTTTCTTGATTCCTAATCGAAGTTGAGGCAATATCACGGAGTGAAGTAAGACGGACCCACTATAAGAATCTAAAGAAGATTGTTCGACTAAGCAGTCAATGAAACGCATTATTGTGAAAGCAGCACTTGAACGGATAACAAACTCATCAGAATCATCCATGAAGAACAAACAACAGTGAAGGATAGGAGTCCAATGATGTGTAGTGAGATAAGTACTAATTTCTTCATTGATAGTTTTGAAAGCTTGTAATCTTCTTTCAAAATCAAGCTCTGATAATCTAGTGGCAGAGTAGGAATTAAGGTCAGACAATAAATCTCCAAGCTGTCTGTAAGCTGTAAATTTTGAACCGATTGCAACAAATAATTTGACTAGGCACTCTCGCATATCTCTATCCATACATGATCGAAGAGCCTTTGAGGCACAATCGTAAAGTCCTTCAATGTCTTCAAAGGAGCATTCGAGTTGATCAATAATAGGAATGAGGGAAAGAAGAATACTTATTCTATCCTTTGATGCTATCTGCGTTGGCGGTTTGTCAAGAGCCGCAGCACAGGAATTGACCAATTTTTTCATGAAACTTTGGTCAAAGACAAAGTCACCCTCGATGACAAGTAACAATAATGTTGCTGAACGAGAGTTTATTTCTCTCTCATCAGAATTCTGAATGATTTCGGGTAACACAACAAGCAAACAGTCCACTATTATCGCCAAAACAGTAGCAAATTGTTCATCATGCACGGCCTGTCTAGTGAATGCAGAAATGCAGAAGTCTAAAATTTCGGACCGAACACTATCTTTGCATAGCGGATGTGAAAGCAAGCTCATCAATGCTTCCACTGGAGCAAAGTTGTCGTAATAAAAGAAGCGATAAAGGGATGGAGTTCCTATCCATCCAAGAATGACTTGCAATAATGCTGAGGGTTGTTGCAAATTTTCTTGTGCAAAGTTGCCTAGCCTAGGTTTGACAATTGCGTTGTAAATCAATTCCAGTTCATGAGTCCAATCGTATGAACCCGAAGTAATCTTGAAGAAATGGTCAAGACATTTCAATCCACTCTGCCTTAAGCTCTTTGCTTGCTTCATCAATAAATCGTTGTCAGTGCATGTATCAACGACTTGCTGAGCACTAATCAAAATAAAGACTAAAGGCTTAATAGTCTCTTTGAGCAAATTTGCATGCTTGAATCCCAATCCGATGTATAATTCAAACAACATATTAAGGTATCCTTGCATGTTGCGGAAGTCTCTGTTGGTGAAAGACGTGAGTTCTTTCGACATATTGGTGTCGAGGAGAAAAATTTTTTCTGCAATGATCGACAAGAATTGAAGGATATATTCATCAGGTAAATTCGGCAAAACTGAGGCTATTGCAAATTTTCTGCCGTTCTTGCTATTGCTTTTTGTTGCACCTTTAGCCCTACCATGAAGAATTCGTAAGACAATTGGCATAACATGAGCTCTGTCGGAATCTTCGATTTTTGAGTCGGAACTTTGTGCCACAAGCAGCTGTAACTCATCACGAAATAACCTGTCATCAAGCAAGTTTCTCAAATTGTCTTGATACTTGTTTATCTCCACTATTTTCCAGGCAAAAATGATATTAAGTGACTCTTTTTGTACTTCCGATAATTTGGATGAAACGTTCTCTAAAACGAGGTTGAATAGAATGTCATTTCCTTCTAACTTCTTCAAGTTCTTGAATTTGGAAAATGTGCTGAGCAATTGAAGTTTATCTTTTGCCGACCAGTCAGCTGCTTCATCAAATTCATCTTCTGAAAAATCATACAAATCCTTCACAATTTGAATGAGCTGAGTACCATGCAGTTCAGCAACAAACTGAGTTGCTTGTAAAGCCAAAATAACCCTATTTCTCATGTTCGACTTGTACTGCTGGCAAGATTTCTCTTCGAATTTATCAAAGATAGATGCTTCATATTCCGAAGCACATTTGTAGATAGTTGAAGATGCAACCTTGATACTGTTGTTTAGTTTCTCATCAGAGGTTTGAACAACACTTGCCTCTGAGTCTGCAAAGTCAATAGACATGGGCTGTTGGCTTAGACACACGCCAGATTGCTCTCTGTAATTTAGACATAAAAATTTAACGAAAACTTCCCAAATCAATTCTGAACAGCCGGCCTTCGCAAGATTGGGAAGACACTGGTACACAGATATCCAGCAGGGACGAAAGTTGTCAGACAAAATGCCGATAACAAAATTCACAAACATAGATTTCTCTTCATGCAGTTTGGGTTCCAAATTCACAAATTCATCGAACAAAACACGTATTCTCAATTTGATGTCATTTGCATTACTCACTTCGAGAGGAATTTGGTCGATGACTCGAATAGTAACCAAAAATGAAGGAAATTGGGCACCAACACATTTGTAAATAGATGATAAGCAATCAATCGTGGTGAATCTAAGAGCCTTGTTTGGGGCACTTAGGTTAGAAGCAAGTTGAATGCAGAGGAAATCGAGGTCAGCTTTGATGAAGTTATTATTACCTTCACACCCTGCCTCGACTAAAGTCTTTAAACTTGAAATGTACTCGATTGATTGCTTGGATATCTCGAGCATGGTTTTAAAAATGTCAAATATTCTAGGAAGCGTAGCAGATTGGCCCCTTGTAGCTGATATGGCGAGCCTTAAAAGTACACCTCTCGTCTCACTAAGTAAAACAGAGTTTGTTAGTTGAGAGGACTCCAAATTGTTCAACGCATTCAAAATTGTGTTGAATTCGAGAGCATTGGACGGTAAATAGGAAGCTAACCTTAATTTCCAATAGAGAGAAATTAAGCTAGAGTCATCCAAATTCTGGGCACCTAATGCAATCGATGCCACAAGACGCTTCAGTACATCGGCTGGAATAATAATGTTTGCGAATTTGAAGTCAGAACGGTCCTCAAACTTCATCAAGAACCTGGCAATATAGAGCATTCCCTCTTCATTCTGTACTTTACTGACAATAGATTGGAGGTATTTTTCGATTCCGAATCCAAGTAATTTATCTCCAAAATTCGGTATTAAAAGTTCACAAAAGCCTAAGAAATAACGACAATCAGCTCTGGATGATAAATAATCTGCCATGAAATGAAAGGTTTTATTAAGATTTTGGAGGTCCGAATTTCTAACAATAACTGCAAAGAGGTGAGCAGTTGATGCCAACAATGAAAATGGTAAGTTTTCGTCTGATGTGAGGAGCTGTTCCGCTTTGGAGAGAACTTTTTTTACCACTTCCAACAAGCGAGGCAAGTCCAGTACTTTGTTTCCAGAGTCCGCAAATGCTATCGCTATCAACAAATTCAAAGTATATCCAAGGCGATTATGTGATTCAGCGACCTTGACCACATTTTCAGAAATGTCCATACAAAGATTGAAAAATGTTTCACATGAGTCTCGTGATCCGTGCTGTAAAACTTGCAAGACTGTGTCACACACTATACTGACTTGAGCATCTCCACCCTTTGCGCTATCAAGAGCAATTGAAATCAATACTGATAAAAGCAAGCTTGCTTTTGAATGAAAGGTCATTGCCGTGTTTTTCATAGACTCGCTAAAAAGAATCACCAACGACTCTCTGTAAGCATGGTTTTTTTCGACCTCCGAAGCTTGCTCGTAAAATGCAAAATCAACTAGATCCTCAAGCACTTCTTGTTTCAGTTTTTTAACCAAAAATGAAAAAGCTTCTGCGCAAAACCTTGACACAAAATTATTTTTCGTTATGGTTAGAATCGGTAATATTTCTAAAAAGGTTGGTTTTAGATCAGTGACAAGACTTCTGGCTAAATATTTGAATGCGAATGCCATAGAGTTGAAAGCCCATTCTAACATTGTTGCCGAATTTTTCATGTTCTTAGAGTCATTCACATTTAAATCCTGAGTCAAATTGAGGATCATCCTCAAGTATGTAATATAATAAGGCATGAAGTCGGGACCTAGATCATGAATGAACTGAGTGACAAGCTCCAACAAGGGCTGCATTGAATTCACATCTTTCTTTTCGATATGCTTGAGTAATGAATGAAAAATTTTCGCTTGGTGATGTATAATTTGTGGCAACGTCTGAGAGACGCTTTCGATATCAGTCAAGAGATCTGTGAAATTCTCACTGAGATTCAATTCTTTCCAATGCTGCAAAATGACCAAAAAGTGAGAAGTTTCAACATGGTCGTACGCTCTCGTATTCAACTTTTTGCTAGGCTCGATTTTAAGAGTATCTACTCTTTCTTTGAAAGATTTGAAAGCATGTCTTTTTTTAGATTCTGTGGATTTGTGAGCGGGCCGAACCATAGTCCATTGAGTATAGTTTGAATATTTTTTTTAGGTCATCTCATCTTCTCGAAAGATATTTGATGTACGGATGTGATGCTAAATGACTCGACCTGCTGATAAATTACACATAATAACAACACATCGGATCAAAATTCCGTTTGAAGCAGAAGATTTTACGAAAAGGGTGCAACTAAGTAATACACATGAGAAGAGCGACTTGGCAGAAATGTATATGTGTGCCAAAGTGGCATGTTCGGAAAGTGCTACATTCATCACGTGATATGCAAGACTGAATTTTAGGTATCGAACACTGCATTGCGGCGTGGCAAAACATTATGGTTGACCCAACCGAACACAGTTCCCTCTTAGGGCCTAACGGAAACGAAAGATTGGGAGTTACTCTTCAAGCCAATAAAACAGGATCCAGAATATCACAACTGCCTAAAATAGGCTTGCAAAGAATTAGCAGAACAAGCCAGAAGCTCAAACTATTACCGGTGGATCCCAACTTAGATTCACATGATGCAACCTTTGATAACCAATCTGCCGACAGTACTATTAGTACCGGTGGCGGCGTTTATTCACAAGTGACAAAAATAACGGACAGACCTGCTCGAAAAGATGCTGAAATATTAGGAAAACTGCATAGAGATCTTCTCCCAAGAGTTACCGCTTACTGTACTTGTGGGTCTTACAAAATGAAGGATCTATTAAGATGGTTAAAAGATAGAAAAAGGATACACAATACATCCCCGAAACTCTTTGATGAATGTCTCTATACTCCATTTACTTACAAGGACTGGCGAAGTGATTCCGAAGATGACAGTAAAAAGCTCATTCGGTTGGCCGATGATGGAGGTGACATTGAGTTCGGGAAAAAAAGTGATGTGTTTATTTTTGAGTATGGTGTGATTATTATGTGGGGATTTTCGCCGAAAGAAGAACAAGCATTTCTTGACGATCTAGCTAAATTTGAAAGTGAAAAGCTATCGTCAGAGGATATACAAGTGGAGGAGTTCAACTACTACATAACAACATCATACCAGCCAAGAATTTACAACGATTTCATTACTTTAAAGGACGACTCGAATTACATGTTGAAACTTTCGATCTCTCACGCTCTAGCGCAATCAGTGAAAATATCCCTATTTGAGGAACTAGTCGACAACACGATTGAGGACACTCATGATATCCCTCAACAAATTGCTCACACAGGTAAAGTCGAAATGACTAGGGATGAAACAATGAAATCAATTGGGGAACTCTTCATTTTGAGGATCAACATCAATCTTCACGGGTCAGTTCTTGATTCTCCGGAGCTTATGTGGGCAGAGCCACACCTAGAACCAATTTATCAGGCTACTAGAGGATACTTAGAGATTAACCAGAGAGTTGAGTTACTTAATCAGAGGCTCGAAGTCATATCCGATCTATTGCAAATGCTTAAAGAACAGCTTGGGCACTCCCATGAGGAAAATCTTGAATTCATTGTTGTATTGCTAGTCTGCATCGAAGTCTTAGTCAGTGTGGTGAATATTGTCGTGGATATTTTGACATTTTGATATTATAATCTTTCTTGCATCGATGCAAAAAATTCTTATCTGAAAAACTAAGGAGGCTGAGTTCGTGAGTGATAAATGAAATTACATTCGCTAGGCTTCTCTATTGTACAATCCGCCTCGGAGTTTGCGGCAACCCACATTCAGATAATTGTTCACTTTGTTTCGGGGTGTACAGTACACTAAGTGAACTTAGCAACAATAGTCCGCAACCCCCATCTTAGCCGAATACCGTGGTGCTCATAACCATTTGGGGCGAATTTTTTGTTGCTCTCATGCGGAAAGTGAGACAAATTCCGGCACATAAGTAACCTCTTCGATGCGGGAGGGTATATAATTTTATGTATTCGAATTGTATTGGCTCGCGCATTAAATGTTTCTTGCTGCACTTTTATGCGCACCAGCCACAAAAATTTGCATTGGCCACAATTTAAGACACTGGAAAACCATACAGCTCAAAGAGCAAGCAATATTTTGAGGCAAAACTAAATAAGGAAGAACTCACAAGTCAATAATTAGGCTAAAAGATTTCTAGACTGCATCATTTTGACTACTTGAGTCAGTACGCATAGAAGAGTCTTCTGCAAATTCCATTTGCACGTAAGTCGAATCTTGTCCAAACGAGAGATGACTAAATCTCAAGTATGCCCTGTGTCAAATTTGATAAGAACAAGCAAGTTATCATCGAATTTCATACGCAACAATATTCATACTATTAATAAGCCCATTAAGGTGATAATTGACTCCAATTTTATAGAGATGTCTAAAAATCTCACGCTGGAGGAAGTGAAGAGCGGAAGACGGCTCGTACTATTGGAGTTGACTCAAGAAGATAACTCCACATTTCGCATTGATAGCAGGAAAGCGGAGTCCAGCAGCGCACCAAGAAAACAAAATCAGCTCATCATCTCTTGTATTCTCTGGAAAGATGCAAACGAATGCGTGGTGACCTCAGTCGACATTCTTCTAGTTCTTGAAGCATTAGTGAACGAAACTTTCAGTGTCGAAGAAAAGAGCAGAATACGCAGAAATTTACAATCCTTGAAACCATTCACAGTGACCAGAAAATCAGCAAATGAACTTTTCAAATCGGTTATGGCTATGGATAACCCAAAACCAAGAAATATCGAGAAGGACTTGAAGGTTTTCAAATGGAGTCAATTTGTGGATGCTGTTTCTAAGGTAATGTCCAAATACTCTTCGAACCCCGCAGTTTCAGTACAACCGGGGGCATTGAGTGAAGATAAGCATGTCCATGATAGTGCAGAATTTAATCAGCCCACTTTTACGTCGTCACCTTGGTCTTTCGCAGGGAAATACCCGCAAAGTGAGCACATGCTGCAGCCGAGGCCTCGCAAAGCAATTATCCCAAGTTGCAAATGCAAATACCAAGCCTTATCTACCCATGGGCTTTGCTACATGGAGTCAGCCACAGAGCAGCTTACAACAAAGCAGAACATCTCGGTCTGAATTTGACAACAAGTCAAATTCTGAAGGATCAGGGTATCTCACAGATTTATCATTCAAAGCAAGACCACTAACGGCAGAAACATCCGTCTTCGGTTCCTCAGAAGGTGCACGAGGGCTGAGTGGAGCTGATAGCCGGAAAAACACCGATTCCTCAGACAATTCTACGCGCACGCGACATAATTCCCAAGACAGTGATGATCTGAGTGGCAATTTATCCACGGGCTCGTCAATTGAATCCTCCAAAATAAAGGACAACGGTCAAAAGCTAAGTTTAGCAAATATGGAAAAACATGATCGTCAATGGGAACTGTTGATTTCTAATGGACCAAGAAGCGGCGAACGTAGTCCTGTCGAAGTTCTGTCAGAGCAGAACTTTCGAAATGAAAAGAGTGAAAGAAAGAGGGGCCGCAAGAGGAAGAAAAGAGAGCGCAGAAGAAAAAATAAAACAGCTTTGCCATCCATACCCTCTTCGCTAAATCGCTCATTTCCATTACCGAACCCACTGCAGATAGAGATGTACTCGAAGTCCCCAGATCTCGTTGTGTTGGATCCACTCAGCGAAAAGCTCTCCTCAGAATCATCATCACCATCAACATAGCCAAATTTGCTCTATTGCCATTCTAATTAAAGTGCACTACAAAAACAACACTAATCTAATGTATGACTAAATTTAAATTTTATTGTTTAGCGTGGGGATGCGAAGAGTTTTTGAAGTCTGAAACGCTCTGAATAGTGGCTTTCTCGCCAGGAACTACCGTAACAACATTTAGATAGTCCGAGGGGGCCTTTACGCTTTCCTGATTGGCTGAAGTATCTAGCGTAAATGGCGTTGCCAACCTAGACAATTCGAAAGACTTTCCAAATAGTTCTTGAGGAGAGCCAGATTGAAGAAGAATAGAGCGAGGCCCGATCACCCGGACAAAATCCTGGCTTTCTTCAAAAACCTTATGTTTTAAGCGCTGTGTAACTTGAAGAGTTTTCCAGTAATAAAATTTTGCTTCTAGGACAAAGTCCATCGCTGTCTTCAAATGAATAGGACGTGTAGGATTCACGAACTTTATGTTCAGATAGGTAACAGGGTTTGGAAATTCTATCACGCAATTCTGTAAATCATGAGGTCCATTTACAGATACTCCTATCAAGCTATTCTTGTTCACGGCAATCTCTTCGCCCTCAACTATAGTTGCTGAGTATACAAGTCCGCTTCCTACCAAGCCAAGTGCTCCCCTTCCATGTACAAAAATAAATCCACGCTTGAACCAACTGGACAAGCCAGTGGGTTTTCTCGAGCTTAGATTTAGCCTTTTGCTTAACCTTTTTGATATTTTAGAGGGTAACTTGCGTATCGAAATGTCTAAGGAAGGCCCCGTGTACACTTGTAATGCATCCCGCTTTAATAAAGCCCAGTCTTTCGTCCCATCAACAGACACAGCAGCGAAAGACTTTGGCGTGGTTTTTCTGAAAACAGCGGGAAATAAAGAAGGTGTATGCGAGGAAACCATCATTGTGAAGGATGACGAGCTCAAAACTTCCTGAAACCTTGAAGCAAAATTTCCATAGAGAAGCCTTCGGAACGGATCGATAAACTTCGAAGTAATTTTAATATTTGCAAGATTGGCTTGTAAAGTCAAAAGTGTATGTCTTCTTATATAAACAGGCAAGGAAGGCGGTGCCCCGATGGTGAGGGCTGAAGGCGGTGACCCAATTGCCTCTAGTTGCACGTCGTCAACGGTGTTAAGTGTGGGCAAACTCTTCACATGACCAAGATTTTTTATATCATCCAGGGTATCATATTTGGAAGAATCAAATCTTGATGCCACAGAAGCCTGATCAACACCGGCCCATCGGACGAATTTCTTAAAGTTTCTTCTGCTGATTTTTAGCATTGGACGACTGTTATAGTTGCAGTACGAGATTTCGACGTTCGCGAATATGATTTGGGGGTCGCTTTAGGTCATAGAATTCCATTCAGCAGCTGAGTTTTAGCTCATACGTCATAAATCATTATTGATTTAAATCACGTAATTATATACATACCCAAAGAAGGAAATTTTGGGCATTCATAAGAAGTTCTAAATTTCATTGCTTGCTATGTAAACGAATGTCACGAAAACTGATATTCACACTGACATTAGGTACTTTTATGTCGAAAAATTTGTCTAGCGAGACCTGGTCTTATCTATTGTGTTCCAAGAACCAACATGAGTCTATCTACGAACTGGCGAGAAGCAAACTTCAGCCAGAATATGTCGTGAGTCAAACGGGGCGGGCAGCGCCTGAATCCCGTATACGTTTCATTTGTAAAATTTCATATTGTTGAGAGCAAATTTCCGATTCCTAAGTTAACGTAAACACCTTTACTTGGTTCCACTTAATAGAATATTTAAGTGCTGGGACTGAAACGAAGAGTATCTCCTCTTGGTCTGGCACTGGTGGGCATATTAGTAAGTCTCACTACCCTGGATATCTCGGATACTATTTTAAGCTAGAACCCCCTGCCTTTGTATTGAAATGGGCATTCAATAACCACTGTCCATGTAATAGCGCTATGCGGTTTTCAAGACAACACCTCAATCACGAGGTGCAAGCAAAGGCATTCTTAGGGTACCCTCACTAAACGCTGTGCTTAATGCATGTGCAGAGTCTTGAATTTTCACATAGACCAAGTGAAAATACAATGGGAGGTTTCCCCCCCTTGTATTAACCAGAGGGTTCCTCGTCTATACTTGCTTTAATACATACCATCATAAACTTAGGAACGTGGAGTGACAGCCTGGTCAACTATTTTCGCGATACAGACAAGGTGTGTTCTAATGGTATGGAGCAATAGCGCCTGAGAACAGCCTTTTTCCGAAGTTAAAAGCAATGCGATTGTTATCCTCAGACCCCTCCAGGATCCTACCATTTTTTAAAATGAGTCAGTCCTCTACTTATCCTCTTTTGCCCATCTGCTTGTCCTGTAATTTTACATTTACACTTACTAGAAGCGTATCAAGTAATTTCTTTGGATAATACATCTTTAAATATGACTTCTTCGAATATACTTCTCCGGGTATATAAGCTGCTTTGATTCGGAAATGAACCTTACCTTCATTGCGATAAAATCATCCCAGGCCTAAACTTTTTCTTCAAGCAGTCTTGGCCCTTTCACTTATGATGCCCTCCTTGATAAAATTCACGAGTCTATCGCCATATTCGCTGGCGGGTATTGCCGAGATTGTACTTTTCGAGTGATTGAAGCTGCGCCACATGGTCTCTAATCTTTTCTTGAAATTATAATTTGTCAAACAATCAATGATGCCGAGATAATAAATTTCAGAAATGGGCTCATTGCTTGCATTCGTTGCACGAATCCCCCCATTGTGACCGTAAAAAATATACTTAGAGCGTCCTGGGAAAACATCTTTTGGAAGATCGGTCCCGCGGTCTATGTCTCTTGGATTAGTTTTGAAAACCTCTTCTTTTAGATTGGATTTTGGATCGAACACTGACAATTTGGCATGATTTGCAGTGTTACCCAATTTTACGTCATGTACACCTAGTAACAAAGAGTAGTCCATGACATTTATCTTTTTGAGGAGACTCACATCAGCTTCCAACTGCTCAAGGAAAATTTTCTTCTTATCTGGTCCAAATTTTATGTGATCTTGCCGTTCAAGCCAGTTTAAGTCTTTAAGCGTTACACTTGACAAATCTGGTTGCTTCTCCCCTTCTTTTGTAAGGTTTGTATACCTGCCCCAGGTGGATCCTTTCAAATCGTATTTCAAATGAATATCTCTATGCGGGGGAAAAAGATTGTTCATCACAATAAAGTGGATTGTTCTCATACCCCCATTCACTTTTAAGCGGTGTAATCCGTAGAATTGACTAATCAAAGTATTCGGATTGCTTTTCACATGCAGATGATAATCCTTAAGAATTCTTCGTAGTTGCTTGTGTTCGCTATGATGTATTGTCTTGATGATGAACCGAAAGTCTCTAGAATAGTAAAAGAAAGAGCCGCTTTTACCCGTAGATCCTAATTCGGAAAGAATACATTTTCCTGTAATAGACATCAAATAATCAGCAGGATCAATACCAAACATGCTTCTGAGTTCTCTGAAAACTTCGGGCGCGTAATCTTTGAATTTAAATTCGAATTTTGATGACGGAGTAACCTCACTACCCTCCATATTGAACTTAAGTTTCGTTGTAGTGCTAAAATCCTGGTCTGTCAACTTGTTCATGACTCCCGAGCACCTCAGGACAGCCACTCGAATGCCTGTAAGCATATTATAGGCCATGACAAAATTTTGATGGCCCTCGCTGATCTTGTTACCAAGAAGCACTGTTTCTTCTTCCATAAGATTTCGTTTCTGAATATTTTTCTTGATTAAACTTTGCTTCATTCGGGCAATTTCAGCGTCTTGGGCAGATTGCTTACGAGCCATCTCCTCTGATAATCGGCGGGATGAGTTTTTGCTCTTTTCTTTGTGCCAAAGTTTTGTGGGAATTCTGCGTAAGCTCAGAAGCTGCTTTAGTTGTGGTCTTTGCTCCAATTCATAAGATTCACTGTGTCTATTAACATCATTAGACAGCTTTGGAACTGCAGTAACTCTAGGTGATTCTGTTTGGTATTTGGTGGACTCTAGTTCTTGGATAATTTCGTCGCTCAAACGAAATTCTCTGTGCCTATTTGAGTCTAATTGTGCAAAATCGGCTGTGTGTTGATCGTGGCTTTCGCTGTACTTCTTTTGTGTTTCTTGAATTGGCTTGGGTGTCATCTCTGTCACGGTGCCCAAGTCCAGTTCCGAATCTCTCAATTTTTGAACCGGCAAAGTGTACTCAGAAGTGTTGAGGTTTTCTTCAGCGAAGGAGCTAGGTACGGTTTCACCGCTGAATGCTTCAGAATTATCAGAATTAGCGCCTCGGATAGAAGTGAGGGACGGCGAGGAAGGCGTTCCAGGTTTTTCTATTTGACAGTAAGGAGGACCTAGTTCTTGAATTTTAGCCGAGTATACGCCCAAATTTTGTTTTTGAAGAGGAAGTTCATTTTTATGGGTTGAGATATCCATCAGCTATCTGACCTCACACAAGTGGACGAATTTGTTGACGACAATCTGACTTAGAAGCTTCGGCAGGTGTTTATTTTGATGTAAATTTTGTGATACCGACCTAGTTTGAGCTATCAAATAATGGCAGTCAATGAATATTTCGATGCAATTTGTGTTGCTAATGTCTGTGTATCGCGTACAAGGAATTGACGACGAAATGCCTCAGACAAAACAGGGACAGGTGAAATGCTTAATCGACTTGACGAATGACTTATGAAATATGACCACGTTGGTATCACTAGGTATTGCTGATTATCTTTGTTTTTTTAAGGAAAAAAGCAAGAAAATCAAATGTAAATGCAAGGGTTTTTGGAGAAAAAAATAGAGCTTAGATAACCAGGAATTCAGAATAGAATTTTGTAGCGCCTGCGTGGCTGAGAAAATCCTCGCTTGGCACACACCGTTCACGTGTGCTATTACTGAGCATGAGTGCAGGAACAAATAATGAAGGCCTGTGAAAGATAACAAATTTATGATATCAAAACAACAAGTTAATTGTATCTTTCTAGACTCATTTGCAAACGTGGAACGACAGCAACAGGGAATATTAATTGATTTAAGAATTTGTGCATCCTCGCAAGGTTCCTTCGCCGCACACAAGCTAGCTGGTCAACGAATAGTGCTGCGCAATTTTGTTAGAATATCATCGCAAGAATGCTACCAAATTACACTAGCCATCTCCTTGGCCCCTTCAGAGTTCTAATATGTGCGAGGGGCAAAATGAAAGGAAAAGCTGTGTCTGACAAGCGCGCGTGCGTAGCTGCATTCACGCCCGCCCGTAGCGACCATACTTCATTGTTGGCGAACTTTTTTGCCGCAGTCTTAACTTTCATGCCATACATAATTTTAGCCATTTAAATTTTTATAGTAGACAAAAACGGGCTGGAGCAAATCATCATCTAGACTTCATCTTTTTTCTCAATGCAAATTCAAGCTTTCTTGGCCGTCGTTTCAATTTTTATAAAAGTTGTTTCCGCAATGGGACAGACGAATTTAGATGACATAATCTCCGTGCCCAATATGGAATATTTGATTTCAATTCACGCAGAACATTTGAGCGGCAAGAAATCCAGATGGAAAAAGCGGAGAAGGCCTAAACAGCAACTTTTTCACATCCAAGACTCTGATTCATACATCGCCCCTACAGACTTGCAGCAAGAATGGCTTCGGGGGTCCGAACACAGTGTTAGCAGCTTTATACGGGACCTGAAGGCGGTTGAGAGCATGCGCCGCAATGGGGATCATATTCTCTATACTCATTTCTATTTTCGGGATCTTCGTGATGAACTTTCCGAGGAACTTTACCCAGTTTCGCTTTGCCACAGCGAAATATACGGCGAAGGCAGCACCGTATCCATGCAAGTCGTTCTGACTGGAAGTAGGGGTGTTTCTGGTGGGTTGAATATAGATCCTCTGATCAAATGGAAGGCTCTCACTTTCAATACAGATTTAGAGTTCGAAAAATTCGCCAGCACTGGCATGTCTATCAAGTGCAACATTGCGAAAGGGGAGGTCGGCCAGTTGTTTTTAAGCCGCACCCGCAAGCTAACTTACACTCCGTGGTCTCGCAATGTGGTTTACGATACCCAAGCCAAAAGTTTTATTGACTTGGATTTGCCTCACGACAAGTGGCCAGAAGAGAGCCGTATTATTCAGGCAGGTATAGGTGAGTGGGTATGTGCTACAAGCTCCAGAGCAGAGTTACAGTGCCATGGGGTGAAAGGGCTCTCAATTCTAGAGGTCCTTAATCAAGCCTTCTGAACGACCATGCAGGAAAATCAGTTTCTACAAACATTTCCTCATTTCGTAATAGCACCTTTTTCCACACTACGAGATCACGTTACGTCGCCAGCTTTAATCTATAGAGAAACTGTCTTGTCGTTCCCTGAGGTTCTTGTTCGAATCACAATGGGACTTACAGATTTTTTCAAGCGTGGACCGACTACAGAAGAGCGAATCACTGAAGCTGGTTTCGAGATTGCAGACTGTCCTGCTGAGTGTGCCACATGCACCGCCAAGTTTCCGTCAAGTCTATCATTTCAAGATGATGAGAAATCTGATCTTTATGGCAGCACTGCGCCATATGGTCTCCATATAGTGGTACCTACTAATAAGAGTGATTGGACCCATGATGCCACGGGCGTGAAGAATACTTTGGCTAATTCCGTCAGCAATTGGTCTGAAAAAGCGAAATTTTCCGGTCTTGGTGACTCTTGCAAAATCAAAGTGACAGTCAGCTCGATCAGTTCCTTGAAATTGGAGACTGATTCGGCATACATGAACCAGACTAGCGGTGATTTGTTGCTCTTACCTTTTTTCACCTGGGTGAAGAACTTATCTTTTGAAAATGCAGGAGCAGTACTTGATAAGGTAGTTTCTGAACTCATCGAAATCAGAGATAGGGGCGTAAAAATCTTTCCCACAATTAAATACCGAGAATATCCAGAAGTTGAAGTGTCGCCCGATTTGAGCAAGGCATACATGTTCTTATGCTCTCACAAGACTCGAGATAAAAGGTGCGGTGTCACTGCCCCCATAATGAAAAAAGAGGCTGAATTCCACCTCAGAGATCTTGGTTTATTAAGAGACTTTTCGGATGACCGCCCAGGCGGCGTTAATGTGGCATATGTGAACCATATCGGAGGACATAAGTACGCAGCGAATGTTATTATTTACTTGCGAAGCTCCGGGAAAAACATATGGTTGGCTAGGTGTAACCCGAAGAACGTTGTGCCCATTATTGACGAATGCATCGTCAACGGGGGAAAAGTGTGGCCGGAGAAGGTGAGGCAGGTTCAGCAATTCAAGCAAATTCAGTGGTAGTTATTGGTAAAGTACTCCACTGCGGTAATAAGACATATATTTATTAAGTTTTTGTCATGACCATGCCATATTCTATACCTCTAATTTCCATGCCTCTGCTAATGCAAGCAAAATATTCCTGCGTTTTTCCATGTAGTCAACTGACCTTTTGTTCATGATTTTGCCATGCTCCAGTAAAATGGTCGTCAACCTGGGAACTTCAGATTTTATGAAAGCTTCGGCATTCCCCAGGACGTACTCTTCAACCATTTTCTTGTAATAAGGAATCATCGAGACGTCATCATCGTGCTGAAGTTCGCCCTGGTTCAACAAAATGTCTTTACCGAAAGCAGAAACTTTATCTTGCATCTCAACCACTTTTTTCAGAAGCGACTCAGTAGTTTCAGGAGAAATCCTCATAAGAGCCTCATCAAAAGCCTTGATTCTTCCCCCTAAATACAGAACGTTTCCATCTGTGTTACGGCTTAGTCCAGTGTTGGAATTGATGATTGAAAGAAGATGTTCCATATCTAAGTTTTGATCAAAAACCAACGGACTCTTCAACCCATCAATTTCAATTTTTCTGGGATCAAAAAAAAGTACTGTGGGCGATCTTTTTGGGCGGAAAATATTATTCAATTTGGTGGAACGCTCATCGATTTTTATCGTCCCAAGGCGCACTGTGTCCTCATCGTGCACGTATACCTTGTTGGCCAAGTCTTCCCAAATTGTGTTGAATTCATTCATTTCTGGAGAAACAAGAGCTATGAATGTCTTGTGGTTGATATTAAGCACTGAGTCCTCGAAATTTTCATCATTTAATTGCATGACACGTGAAAAATCACTCTCAATTGGCTTCATTCTATCCTTTAGCCTGATCCCCGATACTTGCTGAATAAAGTTACTAATTGACTGTTCATCTCTCATACCATCGAAAACGACGGGCTCGTTTTCTCCATTGAAAAGCAACAACATAGGAAAACCCGGAACTTCATACTTTTTTGTCATCAAACGCCCGTCTTCATCTCCATTAATCTTCACAATCTGCACCTCAGGAACTTGCTCGTATGTTTTTGCAAGCATTTCAATAATGGGCATTAATTTCAGACAGTGGCGGCACCAGTCGGCGTAAAAGTCCACCAAAGTGAATTTGCCGCTATTAATCACCGCCTCTTTGAAATTCTTATCATTGACACGCACTAGACTAGATGCACTTGCCACTGTTATTCCAAGTAGAATGTAAATAATATTCATTTTTCGGGGTCGGTTGAATTAGCACTGTCCAAGTTTGAGTTCAATTTAATCTCATTTCAGTTAGCTTTTGCAGTAGTGTCACGTCACGAATACTTGTGCGCACGTGATACGATAAGCGACATCTTATGAAACACTCCAAACTTGATGGTTTCCCGTGCTAAACAAACAAAGACTCGTGGATGTTATCACTCAAAGGCTATTACCTCAACCAGGTACAACTCCAGGCTCTTACACTGAAGACTCAAGCAGTATAGATTGTATGAATTAACCTCGTTTTGCACGCAGTCTACCAGACTAGGGTGACAGAGAAGTGATTCTTTTATGATGGATTGCGGATGATGCGGCAGCAAGCCTTTGAACTTCGATGTCTGTGTGTTTCGTTGTATTCTGATTACGTAAGCGTATGGCACAAGCAAGAGCCTCATGAAGTGTGTGCGCTGAATCTTACAGCAAATCCTTTCGAGTGCTGAATCATTGAACTTAGACTAAACTTCGGCCTAATATATGTTTCAACCGCTAATTCTTTTCTGAGCTTTGGCAGCAACGGAATCCCGGCCCCAAGTATGAGGATATGCTGTGTGAAAGAGAAAGAAAGAAGTCCTATCTACGTATTGTGGTGATGCTAACAACTCTGTCGTTTAAATTTGGGAATCTTGACGACTTCCTTGGGCCGCTCTTGTAGACAGTTATCGCGTTGAGCTAGCACTTTAAATTGCTGCATTTGATTGGTGTGCGCGGTTTTTTCTGGTGACATGAATGCAGCCTACGCACATCCAATAGTGTCTCCGCAACTCCCAGTTTTGATTACCACGCCGTTTATCAGCGACACAAATTGAGTAACGCGGTACAAGCATTATTATGATTTCGTCGCACAGATGTCTCATGGAAGCCAGCAGATTAAACAGACAAATCGCATTGACATTTTTCACCAAAGAAAAATGCCAGCTATGTAAAAATGCTCGGCAAGTGTTAGACGGTGCTCTTCATCAAATCGGGCCGAAGAAGCCCGTGTTGGAAGTTATTGATATCATGAAGCTGGAGAATTCAGAAGCTTTCGAAAAATACTGCTTTGACGTGCCCGTGTTGCATATAGATCGACCCGGACTAAAAATGGTTAAATTCATGCATTATTTCAAAGAACAAGAACTAGTCGAGGCGATGACTAAAGACATCTCCTGATTATTTGCCGACACTCTTCCCGCACTCGTCACATCGACTTTCTTTGAATTTTTTATTTTCCAAGAGGAGGCCATTTCTTTCCAGTTGGAGAAGAATCATGTTCTTGCACTGTTTGCGCAATCTTCTGTGAAGTGCCTCGACATACTGGCTGTTGCAATCGTCAGACCCAATACCTGCTGTACGCTTTATCCATCGCCCATTTTTAAAACATAAGCTTGAAGGACTTTTGCAGATCATGTTGCACACATTTGTTTCTAAAAGCAGAGGCCCTGAATCTTTTTCGTTCTCTCTTCTTTTCTTTTTACAAAAGTTGTCAATGGAACTTAGTAAAATTTTAGCCCTGGAGATTAGTTCCGAAGAATCTGTCTCTTCCTCCTCGCGTATTATTTCGGTTCCGTCGCTGCCACCTATGTTTGCCAAGAGTGTTTGGATCCTTCGTTGTACAGCACACTTTTTCACTTGTAAAGAGCTTGCCAATATTGCACCTGGGACCATAAACGTTTCCTCTACATATAAATCTTCTTCAACATCCAGAGGCTTCGATCGAAACGAATTTAGTGGGCTGTTAGGAATCGCACTCGAATCAGCCGTTGCCTTCGAGAGTGCCTTGATAGATCTCTCTAAATCCGCACATGATAAATCTATTTCCAGTAGAATTTTCCATAAAGAATTGAGCCGACTTTGTAGTCTGGGTTGTTGTAAAAGGATTGACATGTTAGTTGGGGAGACAAGAGGAGAAATGTGAAGTATACATAACGTGCACTCATGGCTGCAAGAAATTTGAAGTGACTGCACTGAGAATACTACACCACCATACAAAACTCCAATGCAATGAAAAGTCTTTGCATTGCAGGAAAGGAAAGCCCCCGTCTATCGCGTCATGATTCGAGCCTGTATGCCGTAAATTGAGAAGATGAAGTCTATGATTCGTGTTGAGGTCTCTGGGACACTATAAATCTTAATCTTTATGATCTTATGTATTTGAGTACTCAATTCCTGGAGTACGAGAATATTTTTTTACTACTGAGTCAGCTTTATACATAATTCCGGCACTCGTACTTGTTCCTGAAAATACCTGAGTACAGACAAAATAAATGGAATTATTGGTAAAAAAGGTCTTCAACTAACGGCCACTTTAAGTGCCTGAGCGCATTATTCTGAATAGAAAAGTGAACATCACTGATTCAAAAATATTCATCAAAGTGAAGCATACGGAAGATTTCAGGCACAGGGAATTCGAAATACCCTTAAACTTGGGAAGTAACTTGAGAACACTTTTGGTCCATCGAAGTGGTGTCATTCAATTATTTGCCGCATGTATTCCCGACACAGTAAATGACCTAAGAAATTTTTTGGCCCTCTGACAGGCGTCACTAGATAATGAATGCAAAAGGGAATTTTCACTTTAGTCTGAGTACACGTGCCCGCTTCAGTGAACAGCCCTTAGAAAGAAATCACGTTATCTTCAGTTTCCAAGTTGCTGCTGTTTTCTAGCACAGAAATATGCTACAACATTTAGCCTTCCAGAAAACTTGCGAGTTAGATGTTTAATTTAAATGAAAAGCAATTCTGGTGGGTCTGACAGGATAATTTGTATGCACTCCCAGGATCATTCTGCTTTCTTACTAATTCCAGGGAGGTTCCTAGGTATTCGAATAGTTTTTAACCACTTCAGAATAACTCCACTATGTGCTCCCTTCTCTTCTCTCGTATTGGACAATGTTTTTCAAGGGGGTTCGAATTAGCGCGGCAAAGTGTTTCGGACCTCTTGAACAAAGAGAGGGTCGGGTATACAGTGTGCAGGACAACAATATGTAATCTCTTATATTCTGTATCCGGATCAAGACTTGGATGATCCGGTTTACCATAGAGTTTCCAGTGGGAGTGACTTTGGCTAAAGTCTAGTATAGTCTTCATAGTGTCCTCTAGGTATGTGAAGACTTCTCCATTGGGTTCTGAGGATTCAAGTGAAGCCTCACTCGAATCTACACTAGAAGTATTTCTTGTGGGTCTGGAATTGGTGGACACTCTTGGCATGTCTCACCTCCGTAGTTTATCTGATTACTTTTATAAGCTTGGGAGATCCCACTCCTTTTATAGTATTGGAGTGGACCTTCAACAACTCAGGAGGACACGGATTAGGCCACTTTGTAAACATCCGTATTGGTATACTTTGATAACAAAGTGCGCGCTCAATCCTTGACACTCAACACTATCCAGGAGTGAGACAGGCCTCACGATGCGAAGAATCATGTTCAAATGAGAACAGGACAATAGCGCGCTTGTAGTATTCTCAATACATTGGCTACCTGCACATAAAGCACAAGTATGTGATAAGATAAGAACCGTTTGACGCCTCGTGCGGTTGTCTCAAAATTACTTCTGAACCACCCATACGTATTCCGCACTACAATCCACTCTTTTCTGTCTAATATCACTTCTAGGAAAGCGCTTCCAAGTCTTCAAGAACTGGATACTGAATATACTATTCTTGCATCATCGAGTCCAACAAACGTGGCTCAAGCGCTTTGACACAATTATCGATTGGGATTTTCCATCCTAACAAGTTTCTTTCATCTTCATACTAGTTGACTGCTTCTGATTAAGCATTCAAAAAAAAAAACTCAAAAAAATTAATTTCTGGCTCTTGAATGGCTCTACAGATCCGATTCATAGTCATTGGTGCCGGATTAATTGGCCCCCGCCATGCCGAGCTGATCTTAAAAAGACAAGACTGTTCCCTATTTGCTATCGTGGATCGGTCTCAGAAAGGACCCCGTGTGGCAGAAGCTTGCGGGACTCTACACTTCTGTACCGTCGATGACCTTTTCCAATATTGCGAGACTGCAAATATCAGATATCCGGAAGCCGCAATTATCCTGACTCCTAGTGATACACACTCTCCTATCGGAATCAAGTTGGCTAAAAAAGGTATTCACCTTCTTGTGGAAAAACCTTTGGCGTCGTGCGTGGAAGACTGCGTGTCTTTGATTGATTACTGTGAACTTCTGAATGTGAAGCTTTTGATCGGCCACCATCGTCGATTTAACCCCTACATTATAGCCGCAAAGCGCAATTTGAACCGCGTGGGAAAACCCATAGCATTTCAAGGAGTTTGGGCTTTAAAAAAAAATCAGCAGTATTTTGATGAGAAGCCTTGGCGTCGTTCGCATGCGCTGGGAGGTGGGACTATTTTGATTAATTTGGTACATGACTTGGATTTGCTCCAATACCTCCTTGGGCCCGTTCAGAGGGTTTTTGCAGAACTATTGCCCCGTCAAAGAAAACCGGAAGGTATTAATGACCATGTGGACGAAGGCGCTGCTTTAACGCTTCGATTCCAAAACGGTTGCTGTGGCACGTTTATTTGTTCCGACAACACAGTCTCTCCTTTTAACTTTGAGTCAGGAACCGGCGAAAATCCTCTTATTCCTCACAACGTGGATTTGACGGGGGTGTACAGGGTGTTTGGAAGCGAGGGCACGCTCTCTGTGCCTGATCTCACACTTCACCACCAAAACAACATGCCCGAAGAATACCGCTCTTGGTGGCTTCCCATAGAATCGGAAAATTTGCCGATTTCCTTTGATACAGAGCGTGCGGGCATATCTGAATCCTTTATTACCCCGCCTCCATCTTTAGAGACCAAATCCAACTTTGGGAGCTACACGGCAGAGTTGCCTAAGCCTTTCGATCTTCAGTTAGAGCATTTCGTCAATTTGATCAATGGTGTGGAGACGGAGGTGAAATGCTCGGGTCATGATGCTTTGCGTGCGCTACTCTGCATTGAAGCGGTTGCCAAGAGCATTGAGACAGGTCTCCCTCAAACCATTCAGCCTATAGAGAGTCTTAATCTTGTTTAACGGAGACTGGTGCAGTCTTTTTGGGCTTGAAGAAATAAGGTCTTAGTAATGCGTCGAAGGTATAAGTATTACTATGCTTAAATTAATGGCTCATGTATGATATGAATCGAAGCCCTGATTGAGAGTCAAGCAATACCTTCATTGCTTCAAGTATTTCTTTGAGATAGTGGCAAAAGCGCTTTGCAATTTGAACATCTTAATGAGATGATTCTCCACCAAAAAGCGTGGACACCAGGTAAGCCAGTAGCCCATGTAGGTGGCCATTTTGCCTCTGTACACATTAAGTCTGCCACCTAAGGTTTGTGACTCAAAGTCATTAACAACTTTATACGCGTATTCCTCAGGCAGCATATGACTGGTTCTAGCGGCCAGTATTCTTCTCTGTTCGAGCGCTTCATCGATTCCTGGCACTTGATAGAGTGAGGCTGCAGGCAAGTCTCGTTTATCCTCGAATTCCGACTTCACTCCTCCTGTTACGACATTAATCACCTTGACTCCAAACGGTTTGAGCTCGAGTCGGAGTGTTGCCGCGTACAGATGGACTGCTGCTTTTGTTGCCGAATATACGCTAGAGAACGGTAATGGTAAGATCCCACTAACGGAGCCAGTAAATGCAATAGTTCCATTGGCTTTGATCAAAAGTGGTGCAAATTCCCTTGTGAGACGAATCACACCAAAAACATTAACTTCAAAACATTTGATGAAAGCTTCGTCGGTAACGTCAATCGCCGGGAATTCGCAGGGCTGCCCAGCATTATTGAACAAGCAATCAAGATAGCCATCCTCATTCAGGATTATTTCTTGTTTTAATGCCTCAACACTTTCAACCAGTGTGACATCACACGTCTTAATAATAACACCATGCTCAGTCAAAGGCTGCATGCGCTCTAAGCGTCTTGCGCAAGCATACACCTTGTAGCCTCTTTTGGCGAATTCAATTGCGGTAGCATATCCAATTCCCGACGATGCACCTGTAACCAAAGCAATTTTCTGACGTTTCATATTGATTTTGTTATGACTTACGTGGGAGCTCCCTTTTTGCTAAAGGACAGTTAGATTTGGAGCTTTTATGAGTCCCTCGCTTGTCTTCAAGTTAAACTGAGTAAAATAACTAACCCTTTGATTCTTTCGGGAGTGGAGCCGCCTTATGCCCCAAATTTCGGGGTTAAGTGTACGCCCTTTTCGTCAACCCCGCATTTAAGGGCTAAGGGTTCGCCTATTTCGTCAACCCCGCATTTCGGCTCGACTTTCTTCGCGTCTGGTGGTCGCGTGCTGTCCTGGTGCGGTCTGTCGGTTCCGTTCGGTGAATCGCGGCTGTCTGTACAGTCCAGTAAAGGGCCAAAGACTGACCACGCGCTACACTTAGTCATCGCGCATGAATATGGCGCCTTTGGCTTCCAAAAGCAGCGTGCGGGGTCGATGAGAACGTTAACCGTGTTCCAAGGGTAAACATCTAACCCAAACTAAAAAGACTAGCTGCCTATTGGGTTTATGAGAGTAATGAAACAAACCCCAGGCTGGAAAACCACTGAACGTTAGTCCATGGTAAATCTACGACCCTACAAGCCCTCTTGTGTGACGCAGAATCGAAGTTATCCTTTCTACATCCCCTCGTCCTACACATAGTTATACCTATATTGTCGCTTCTTGTGTGCCTGTCTGCGGATCTCATTCATGACAAATTTCACGCGAATCGGGTTCGTTGATGTAAGGTTTTTCTGACTTGGTGGTAGTGGTGCAGCATGTGTTGAAATGTGTGATGGTGCGGACCTGAATTTGCTCTTGATGGAGTTCAGAAGTTGAGTGCAGACTAATTTATCTAGGATGCACAGCTGAAACATGGCGAGCGACATTCATACATTTTTGGGCAAGCGGGGCGGCTGAAACAGCGGTGTCGGTAGGCTCGTGATATACCCGTTCTGCAAGCTTACTCACGAGCTCCTACCGGCAGATGCGGGAGCTACGGGAAAGAGCATTTAAGTGAAGGGTGCCCTCTCATGTTAGAGGGAAATAGACCATGAAAACGTCATTCAGCGAGATCCTAGTATAGATCGATACAGATAGGGATATGATTGAAATAGACATGAACGAGATGCTTACCAAAGTTCCACACTCTACTAGAATCATTAGGAGGCTAATGATAGCACTGTTCCAGATTATGTGCAAATGATCTCGACAGCACGCGTCGCGGAAGTCATGTAAAAAGCCAATACAGCGTTTTTTAAAAGGATTCAATCCTGCGCGGCAAAAATAACCCTACCAAGCTGTCATATACAGGAAGACTTGAAAACCGGTTCAGTTTCCTTTCCGTTTTCCACCTTGCTTAGTCCTACAAGACTTCCAAATGTAGTACACATGAAGCCTTCCCCCAGATTTTAGATTTCAAAATATCAAAAATGAAAGTTGGTCCGAAACATTGCGGCATTTGGCTTGAACGACTTTGTGAGGAAGTATGAAACTTTTTGAATCCTCTTCAAAAATCAGTGTTGATAGCTGATTGGGCCAAAATACATGAAAAGGCACCGGACGCTCAACTCTTGGAGTATATTGCACATTTGAGGAATCTCGCCCTTAGTTGAGGAGAATAATTTTTGAGAGGCCATCAAAAAGATGAGTTTGTAGTTTAACCCAGTTATGCAATGGAAATGAACAAGTCAACTACAAAAGTTCCTCGCTTATTCTTAGAATTATTGGAAAGTGTTAAAAACGCCGTTACGAGAGGTGCCAAAGCTTAAAATAACACGCAACATACAGAACCAGGTCTTTTAACTGGGAATATCCGTTAGCAATCCCTAGTCAGCTGTCCATAATCAATCTACGGCGCATACGATGCACTTAGGCCTGACACCGATTCGCAACTATCCTCTCAATAACTGTGATGATATTCCCGGTCGAAAAAAGGCCACACCCTTTATCAGGAGCATCGCTGAAAGGCTCGAGAGTATATGGAGGTTCTCAAGGAGGAAGAATCCGTGAAAATTCTTCCGCAGTTTAATATATGAAATGGTCGTATGAGCTCCAATAATTGTAGACGCTTCACTGGTCAGGTGACCACTTAGGCGATATGAGGGTACGAACCTAGGGCATTCCGCGTCGAAAAGTACGCAATGTGCTATGTCCTCATATCACAACATTAATATGTTTAGATTAGATAATTCCTGGTCTGCATCATACATGGGTGTGTTTGGAGGACCATAGAGTAACCATGGACTAACGTCCAGTGGTGATCCAAGTTCGAATAACACAGCCATGGTATTATGGAGATAGTTGTGGACTTCCTTCTCAGTTGCAGATACAATTGTATTAGTGGGTCTGGTTCTAGGAGGCATCTTTGATGACACTCCAACCTGGGGTTTGTATAATTACTCTTATGAAGTTAGCAGGCCGTTAGGCTTTTATATTTGGGGATCGACATTCACCCAATAACCGCCTGACGTATTCTGGTTGTCCTGGCAACCAAGGTATGCGCAGTGGCTAAGCATAGCGCGCTCAATCTTTGTTTTTCAACAATATGCCAGCCTGTATTTGTGACGACTCCTGATGTAGTTCAGGGTCTGTATGCAGGTTATGATATTGTTGTTCAAGCGTGGTTAGCGACAATCACATATTTCGGGACACGCGGTAAAGCTGTTTCAGACGTGTATGCAGGGTAGTGGTATGCAGAGAGTAAAACCCCGGTCAACAAGTTCTTGTCAACATCTGTACTTGGTTACAGATGTTAGATTATTTCAGTACTAGGGCTAACACGAGGAGTTTTTCTTGTGGATCTATTGGTGAGCAAGTTAGTAAGTCTTGCCAACACTCGTAGCTTGATTACTATTTTAAGGTGGGGCGGCAGCCCCCTCCTTGTGTATCAGAGTAGGCGTTAACGAGGCACTGTCCATATAGTAGGGCTGTACCGTATTCAAGACAGCTGCTCAAAAAAGGAGGCGTAAAAAGAGGCATTGTTGAGGCACTCGTACTATGCGCTGTGCATGAAGCACGCGCTCAGTCTCAAGCCTTCCCCTTCCACACTCCATAAAGTTTCGTATTAGGTATAAGCTCAGATGATTTCACTTAAGGTTTAACCATTAAAAATGATGTAATGACCGCTTCAGAAATTCTTTATCCCTGCTCATGTCTGCGAAACGAAGCTTTTCTTGAATCGAAACGTGGTTGAGGAACTTCATATTCCAGGCGATCACAATGTAAGTCTTGCAATATCCTCAGCACCTTTCAGCGGTATTTCAGTATGTGCCGAAGAAAGAACGGCCTCCAAGAACAGAATGTACTTCGCTAATATTTCGCCTTCAAGTCCTCTGTAAAGATATGATTCCTCAAGTGATCCACGACTCCCCAGCCGTATCCGTTCGCAAATCTGCGACGTACTACGATATTATTATGGGCGTCAGGAGGCAAATTGACCAACACTTTCCGCCAACTTAACTTCGGCCCGTGATACTTGGCAGCTATCTTCACCTGCTTGTCCATTCTCCAGTCATGGTAACGAAAGAACTTGTTAAAATTTCCTGTTCTGAGATTTTCTTCCGGCACATGCTTGAAGTGGTAGTATCGGTCATGGAAAATAACTGATGGCCGGGAGCTTGGGTCATTGATATAATCGCGTGAGGGGATGGGGCAGATCATCGAATTAAGCGCAGATTCCACTGCTGATGCCTTGGGTGGAATATTAAACACGTTGGAATCGTCTTTTTCGTCTCCCGAAACCTCTTCCGATTCAATATAGTCTGTGTCATTTTCTCGAGAGCTGCTAGCGTCCTGCACTGGATGGCTCGTAGGCAAGTCGCTGCTTTTGACATTGATCTTAGCGTACCGTTTGATCCGATTACGAAGTCTTCTGCGCTTGTGTGGAGGCTGTTTTTTGCTTGGGTTCTCAAAATCAAAGTTGAAGATTCTGGCCAAAAAAGTGGTGTACTTTTCTGTAACATTTGCATTCAGCTCCTCAGGGACTTGCCCAACTTTCTCTCCATCCTCAGCTCCCACGTTACTGCTTCCATCAACATTAAATGCATCGACAATATCCTTGGGTTTGTCAACATTCTCTTTACTTCCGCGCTGGTCAACGTTTTCTTCGAGATCACCATTTTCGGCAGAGGCGGATGGTTCTGCTTTTTCAGTATTACCACCTTTAGTCCTATTTTCATCCTTCAATTCCTGAATGTTGCCGAGGGCTTCCCAATCCAAATATAACAAAGCGCTAGTTCTCAAGGGCACAATACCATCGTTTATAGCATTTGCATAGACTGTTCGCAGGTGAAATTCTTTGAGGAGCGAGGATACTGGCTCGTCTGGTAATGTCTCAAGAAGGGGCCGAACGGAGTGAAATTCCCAGTGGGGTCCATGTTTTCGAGGGTCTTTCCGAATATTGGGAAGCTTTTTCAGGAGCGTTAAGTCGCGGCCTGTTTTTCCAAGCGTTCCTAAGTCCAAAAACCACAGAATTAAAAGACTCATCTCGCTGAGAATCCCAAGCATCGGGCTGGCCATGCATACAAAATGCTTTAGGTTAATGTTTTTCCGCTTGAAGAAGTCGAGACTTTCTGTCTCAAGAATATGCTTGAGCGCATATAGCTGCACAGGGCCCCCTAGAGAGTGACCCAAGAACGATATATCTCGGATTTGGTAACCTTTCTTCTCAAGCCCCTCTATGAGTTTCACTGTGTATCCAGCCACTCCTACACCCAATCGATGAATTCCCCTTTCGGTTCTTCCTGCATTTCCCCTAAACCCGCCTACTAAAAAATTGTTGCTGCTTGAGTTAAGGCTCATGATTGTGTCTCGGAGAAAAAGCATGTCAGCCGTGAGGTTGGAGAAGATGCCATGAGTGATGATTACCAAATGAATGGATTTGTTGGGATAAACGGGTTCGGGATCCCAGATCTCATCTGTAGTATTGCATACAACACTCAAACCCGCCGCATCTAAGCCACTTTTGATATCCCGTTTGTCATGGGGTTCATCTCCCAACTCATCGCTGTTTTGAAGCTCACGGGCTTTCGCAGAGTCGAACTCGAATACCTGCGTGAAGTCTCCCTTGGACAATGCTGTCAATGCTGAGCGATTCATACGGCGCATTTGCCTGAGATTGTCGCCGATCATAAGTGTGTACAGAATGCTGGCTCTTCGGTTGAGAACCACTTGCGAAATGACATCACAGTGCCAGCCGTACGTGCTCGTTCCGTCACCATTATCCTGTATCAGACTATTTTTGTTCATTTCCATCTTAACGTTAAACGTCTGGCCCGGTTTGATGGTATTCTTGAAACACACTTCGTTGTTTTCCTGCACATTCGACGGTTCGAACTTTCGGTGGCAATTATAGTTCCACGGTACGATATGGCAGTAAAGAATAAACGGTCCGTTAACAAGATGAATGGCGCGAAGCCCGGTTTTTTCCATATTTTTAAGCCGGAAGTAAAAGTAACGAGCATTGCTGCCGCTAGCCACGGTGTATTTTATAGTGTATCGGTTCACATCCCCAAGGCCCAAGGACTTGGACTCCCTATACCACACGGCACTTCCGTGATGCGCAATGTGGTTCTTTGAATGATATAAGCTAGAATCTGACTCATGTTGGCTGACTCCAAGGTTTGAAACGGGGCGAGTTGCTGATATCTCACAACTCGAAGGGCTTTTTTCGGAAGTTTCGGAAGAGCGTTCCGAGCTATCGAGGTTCGTTGATTCCGGAATTGAAAGCAAATCATCTCGTAGGCACGATCCTTTGCCTTCAATATCATTATTTTTACCGGAAACTCCATTGGCCATGGCTGCTAAAGACACAGTATTATTGGTGCTTGCTAGACTTCAGAAATGCGCACGGTGCATTTTATACACAGGACAATGATATTCTACCAACCTTATTAAGCTATGACTGCGTGAACACAACACCTACATGTCAATAATTGCACTACGTGCCTTCGCAAGAAAGAGTGTATGGTTGATGATCACGGTCAATTGATGTTTTCAGGCCTATATGTATCAATTGTGCTTAGCTTGTCTCTATTGAGTCACTAACTTTCATTCTCTAGTTTTCTTCAAAAACATCCTTCAAAAACTTCTCCTCCTCCGCCGTATGCATGGACTTAGAACCAGCAGCAACCGATGCAGATGGGTCTCTGCCGGCATAACGCAAACCGATGTCCTTGTATTTTTCGGTTTGAGCCAATGTGGTGGCGATACGCGGTTGGGCGTAAGAATAAGATCCCATATTCAATGGCTCTTCTTGACTCCATACCAAGTCCTTGAGGTTAGGATAGCTGTTTAAAGCGTCGCGTAATTGGGCGAATGGGAATGGGTGCAATTGCTCAATCTTGATGATAGCAGTAGTTTTATCCTCAAGGCTGGCACGCTTCTTGTGCAAAGCAGTGTAGACTTGACCAGAGCAAAGAATCACACGCTTTATACCCTCCTTATTGTGGATTGACTTGCCCAATTCCTGGTCGTCAAGTATCCATTGAAAGTGAGACTCACCTGTAAAGTCTTGCAAATCAGATCTGGCCAATGGGTGTCTCAACAATTGCTTGGAGAAGAAAAGCGCCAACGGCTTTCTAAATTGTCTGTGCATTTGACGACGCAACAAGTGGAACAAATTGGCGGGTGTCGTTGGGTACGCAATCTGCATGTTGCAATCTTGATGCTGTCTCTCAAGCTTTTCTTTCGATGGGAAGAAACGAGGATCTTCATTGCACATTTGCAAATATCTCTCAATTCTTCCAGAAGAGTGCTCTGGGCCTTGTCCATCGTAGCCATGGGGCAACGACAAAACAATTCCTGATCTTTGTTTCCATTTGGACTCAGCAGCGGCGATGAACTGGTCCACAACAACCTGTGCGGTGTTAGCAAAATCACCGAATTGTGCCTCCCATTGAACCAACGCATCTGGAGAGAACAAAGAATATCCGTACTCGAAACCCATAACACCATACTCAGACAATGAAGAGTTAGAAATATCGAAAGCTCCCTGGTCCTCAGACAAGTGCTTCAATGGAGTGTATACTTGCTCGGAATGTTGGTCATGCAAAACGGCATGACGTTGGGAAAAAGTGCCTCTTTCCACATCTTGGCCAGACACTCTTACGTGGTAACCTTCCAAAACAAGAGATCCGAAAGCCAAAGCCTCACCAGTTGACCAGTCAATACCTTCACCGGATTCAACAGTCTTCTTCCTTGTATTCAAAATACGCTTCAAATTCCTGTGAATTTCGAATCCTTTTGGAGCTTCTGATATGTCGTTACCAATTTTGCGTAAAATTTCAGCATCGACGGCAGTAGGAAGGTGGGGCAAAACTTCACTGGCCAATTCTTTTGGAGACTTGAAATCCTCCCAAGGGGTAGTCAACCACTCTCTAGAAGTAGGCTCGTAGTCTTTAGACTTGGAAAATGACTCTTCCAAAAGGTTCCATACCCACTTCTTGTGCTCATCAATATCTTCCTTCGTGAATGTCTTCTCGTCGAGCAATTTCTTGGTGTAGTATTCGAGTACGGACTTCTTCTCAGCAATCTTTTGGTACATGAGAGGCTGAGTGAACGAAGGTTGGTCAGTCTCGTTGTGTCCATATTTTCTGTATCCTACCACATCAATGATAACATCAGAGTGGAATGTGGCTCTCCAGTCAGCGGCCAAGTTGAAGATAAAGGTAAGGGCCTCAATGTCGTCAGCATTGACGTGCAAGATTGGGGCGTTGATGGCCTTGGCAATGTCAGATGGGTATAAAGTAGATCTGGCAAAACGTGGGTCAGTAGTGAAACCGATTTGATTGTTGATAATGATGTGCACAGTGCCACCAGTAGAATAAGCAGGCAAGTTAGCGAAGCCCATAGTTTCATAGACCACTCCCTGAGCAGCAAAGGCCGCGTCACCATGTAACAAGATAGACATGGCTTTTTTGAATTCGCCAATATCGTGCTTGAACTGCTGGATGGCTCTTGTCTTACCCAAAACGACACCATCTTCAGCCTCCAAATGAGAGGGATTGGCCACAAGCGACAAATTCACATGTTTTCCCGAAGTCGTTGGCCTGTTGTAATTCATGCCCAAATGGTACTTGACATCGCCACTTCCCTCGTCAAACTCCTTTGAGCCATTGAATTCAGAAAAGATGGACTCATTTGGCTTTCTCACGACGTTGGACAACATGTTCAATCTTCCTCTGTGAGGTTGACCGATGACAATGTCTTCGATTCCGTGTTCAACAGAAGTATCAATCATAGCCTTTAAGCCGGGAATGAGGCCCTCGGCACCTTCGAGGCCGAACCTCTTGTCATTGGGGTACTTTGTTGCCAAGAAGGATTCAAAAGAGCAAGCCCAGATCAAGCGATCCAAGATCTGTCTCTTTTGGTCCGCAGAGTACTTGTAAGGTTGAGGGATCTCGATTCTTTCTCTTAACCAGTCACACTGCTCCTTGGATGGTATATGAATGTATTCCACACCATAAGAGGAGCAGTATAAGCTTTCGCATGTGTCCACGATCTCTTTCAAGGTCATCGTTTTCTTACCGTCTTCTCCAAAACGGGGCAAGATCCCGGGACCGAGGGTGATTTGCTTGTTCATATCAGCATCCGTGAAGCCGTAGTGATCCAAGGTCAACTCCTTAGGCACCTTGGCGGAGTTGCCAAAAGAAATACCCAAGGGATCAATTCTGGCCTTCTGGTGCCCTCTTACCTGGTAAGCACGTACTAGGAGCTGCACCTTTAAATGGGTCACGACATCCTCGCTGTGAGGCTGGGATCCTGGGTTGAAACCCACTCCGGCACCGCCGGCAGGCGTGGGGACCAAAGTTGGAGGTGCAACAAAGGCTGAGGAGGCAGGAGCGCCACCATCCAAATTCTTGAAGTAAGAATTCCACGACACATGAACGCTGTTTGGGTCTTGACGCCACGCCTCGTACATTTCGTCGACATAATTGCTGTTGTTGGACTGCAAAAAGGAGTCTGTGGCCAAACCTCGAGTGAACGAGCTTCTGGCCATGGCACGATGTACCCTGGCGCGAGATATCGATGATCTGAATGCTGTAAGCATGATCAGGAAATTTAGAGGTGAATAGATCTGGAGTTTGGGCCAGAAAGAAAGGTGGTGAGAGCGGGCAAAGTTGGAGTATATATGGGTTTAAAACGCGCGCTTCTATGGGGGAAAAATGCACGGGAGCATTCGCTCGCCTTTAATTTGTCAATTGCTCCGACAACTCCGGGGGTGCCGTTTGCCGCACCAAACCCGAGGGCCACTGCATGCAAGACGCAGATGCTCCATTCTTGGGCGCAAGGCGGTTTACAATAAACACGCTAGATGCATTGCAACTTCGTAGCAAAGGCCAAAGATATGTAAATATTTAGCAGTGGAAAAGTGCATTCCGAACGAAGTGCAAGCGTGCAATCGGCGTAAGCTACGCAGCTAAAGTCAGCACTGAGTGCATATAGTGGGCGACAGTTAGGGCAGAACGAGGCCGAAAACCGAAAGCGACTAGAGAGCGTACTGCGAGGCCTCAGACATGTACTATATAAGCAAAATATCTATCAGTCTAAACTTTTGGCCTCTAGCTGAATAATTTTTTTTGTTTGAAAAATCAATACACACTCATATAACTAGACAAGCCGATTTTTTTTTTTAGCCGATTTTGGAAGCAAGACATTACATGCAAGATTAAGCCGATGACCATGAAGCGTGTGAATTCGACATGAAATGTACCCGGACTGCTTGAATCAAGTTTGCAATTGCTTAAAACCAACCAAAATGCTGCTGGCTTGCTCTCATTCATATATACACGGCAACCCAAAACATTACCAACTAAAACCCATCAGGCCACGTATTCCTCTTACGTGTGCTTACAAAAACTCCTGTGTTTTCCTCCGGAAAGCATGACAATCTCTCAACCACTGCTTGTAGTTGTCCAAGGAGTAGATCCTCTCGCCGTAGTAGTCCGGCACAGGATTTGAAAAAGATTGCGACGAAGGATCCACCCTGTTGTTGCGAATTCTCTGCAAAAAAACTTGATCCTTCAACTTGAAAGCAGGTAACTTCTTGGCGTTCTTGAAATTGAACATCCGTACACCAACAGTAGGGCCCAACAAATATCCAGCCACGCCTCCAAGGATCACCACTCCGCCCAAAACCATCGAAGAATCCATGCCGTAAATGGGCTGCTCAAGATTGACTTCTACGTTTCCAATTTGGTATAACGTGGCGCCTGCGCCGAGCAAGCTAGTGATGCTGGACGCGACCAAGTTGATCTTCTTGCTTTCTTTTCTTAGCTGAAAGAATTCGGGCCAGTTCATTGGGCCTGTGGCTGTAGAGTTGAAACGCAACCCGCTTCTGGAGGGGCCCAAGACCTTGGTGTAGAGCTTAAACATTGATGGTGAAAAGGGAGAGTTTCGCCGCGCTCTGATCACCTCACCATCACGTGCAGTGCACGTGATTCATTGATGCTTCTCGGCTGAGCTTGTTGCTGGGCAAATTACTCAGGTCTATGATTTCGAAATGAAAACTTGTCGCTAGTTTCATGGCCTAGACCTGCCATTACTAGTTAAAGCCGGTCCTAGGTGATCCCGTTTCTTGACTGCGGTACAGTTAACTAAGATTTATGCAGGATTGTCCATAATGCAGTCAGATTTATCTAGTGCCATATGCAGTAAAGCACGCGTGCGCACTCGCCGACACAAGAGTGCGAGCTGTGTTTTTTTTCTCTCAACATTGACTTTTCAGATCCGAACCCACAACCAGCTCTCAACACCCGCCTTTGTTTGAACCACGTGCCTACTTTGAAACACACTCGTCCTGCACCACACACTTGTTTCGAGCGTGTTTCGATCCTGTTTCACCTCGGATTCATCTCCTTTTCCAACCCTTCCCCAAATTCTGTTCCACCGCTGCAATTAATTGCACCGCCTGCTGACTGCATTAATTGGCCGAGTAGCTGCTGCTAATAGTTGAGTAAGGTTGGCTTTTTCCTGAAATTGGCCCGAGTTATCTGTGAAACATCGCCATAAAACTGAGCCATTCTTTTCCAAGACGTCGAGGTGTTCAGAATAGTTCCCATTAAAATTTTCATCATCTTAAGAAGCATTGAAACGCTCTAAGTACTTGAAAACATTAGTATCCCACTTCAATGACTTCACTCGAGAATCTTGATCTCGGCGGTGAGAAAAACCTTCCTTTGCCCCAGTCAAAGAAGGAACTAGATGACCTTTTGGCGAAATATCAGCACTTGCTCAAACTTACCGCAGATGCAAAAGATGCCCGAGAAAATCATAATGATTATGTCAGGAGCTCGGGAGACGAAACCCCCAATGGTGACCACATGTCGGACCACAATGGCTCGAGGTATAATAATGCTGATGAACCCATCGGCCTTTACTCGCGCGAGAAAAAGGTATTGGAGGACCTTTTCGCTCGTGTGAGTGACAAGGTGGACGAGAAGGTAAGGCTGGAAGACGCAATCGTGGAGGAACTTCTCAAGGCGCTTAACGACTCCACTGACGACAACCTCGATGCCGCGCTCTTGGAAAAACAAATTATTGGTCTTCACTTGTTGTCACGTGATATGGACTTGCCCGAGAGCTTACAGGAATATTACCGTACAGAAGAGGCACCTAAAGCCAAAACAACCACTTCTGATGAAGTCGTCTCCTCTGTGCTTGAAACATTTACGAAACACTCGGATGTATTTTTGACAAAGGCCAGAATGTTGGGAATAAAGACTCCAAACTCTACTATCAGTACCGTGGACCCTTTATCTGCACAACCAGGGAATTTTTACATGGAGCAGATTATCAACGGCAAAATAAATTCCCGGATACAAGAGTTAGAGAGCGTACCAGCAAACCAAGGGGCGTTTAACGCCGAATCCGCAGACATCTCAGCGGACATTTCAAACGAGTTGAAACTTAATTCCCTAATAGAATTGAAGTCCTTGCACGTATTACTGCATCAAAAATACTTGAAGAACAATTTTGTCAAGAAAGTAGCTTTGACAGCTCAATATGACTCCAGTGAACTCTCTGATAACCTTTTGTCTTTACAAGGCCGCAGAGGGCTATATGTAAGGGAGAAGGTCGAACAGGATCGCCCAGAATTTTTAGCGAAGCAGTTGGAAGAGAAATTCAAGTTAGACGAGGAGGCCAAGAAACATGAATTGCACGTGTCTAAGATTGAAACCATCTTGGTCTATTCTAAAAGTTATGCCAATGCGAAATTGGATAAGCTTAACAAGAGGAACACGCTTTTCAAGTTTGTGAATAACTACCATGCACTTACCGAAAAGGAGGAGTCTAAGAAGTTGGAAAAAACCGCCAAGCAAAGATTGCAGGCATTGAAAGCCAACGATGAAGAAGCCTACATCAAGTTGTTGGACCAAACTAAAGACCACAGAATCACTCATTTGTTGAAACAAACTAATAGTTTCTTGGATTCCTTGGCCAAGGCAGTCAGAGTACAACAAGCAGAAAGTGACGGGGTGGTTGAAGAATTGCCCGAAGCAAATGACGAGTCTCGTGAAAAGATCGACTACTATCAGGTTGCGCATAGAATCAAAGAGGAGATAACCATACAGCCCACGATCTTGGTGGGTGGTAAATTGAAGGATTATCAGTTGAAAGGTTTGCAGTGGATGGTTTCTCTTTACAACAATAAGTTGAACGGTATTCTTGCCGACGAAATGGGTCTTGGAAAGACTATTCAGTCTATTTCGTTAATTTCCCATTTGATTGAACACAAGGGAGAAGAAAAATTTTTGGTAATTGTTCCATTGTCAACTATTACCAACTGGACGCTCGAGTTTGAAAAGTGGGCTCCAGCGATCAAAGTGATTGTGTACAAAGGATCTCCGCAACAAAGAAAAGACTTGCAGTTTGAAGTGCGCAGTGGAAATTTCCAAGTAATGTTGACTACTTATGAGTACGTCATCCGGGAGCGCCCGCTATTGGCCAGATTCCACTATTCTCACATGATCATTGACGAGGGACATCGCATGAAGAACGCCACATCCAAGCTTTCCATTACGTTACGGCAATACTACAAGACAAAAAACAGGCTAATCTTAACGGGTACGCCTTTGCAGAATAATTTGCCTGAATTATGGGCGCTTTTGAACTTTGTGTTGCCCAAGATCTTCAACTCGGTCAAGTCCTTCGATGAGTGGTTTAATACTCCTTTTGCAAATACAGGAACACAAGAGAAGATTGACTTGACTGAGGAGGAAAGTTTGTTGGTGATCAGAAGATTACATAAGGTGCTTCGGCCTTTCTTGTTGAGACGGTTGAAAAAAGATGTGGAGAAGGACTTGCCTGATAAAGTGGAAAAGGTGTTGAAATGCAATTTGTCTGGATTGCAGCATGTGTTATACCAGCAGATGTTAAAGCACAATGCTTTATTCGTTGGCTCGGAGACAACTGGTACCAACAACAAATCGGGAATTCGTGGTTTGAACAATAAGATCATGCAGTTAAGGAAGATCTGCAACCATCCTTTTGTATTCGATGAAGTTGAAGATGTCCTCAACCTGTCTAGATTGTCTAACGATTACCTCTGGCGAACGTCAGGAAAATTCGAAATGTTGGATCGGATTTTGCCGAAATTTAAAGCTTCTGGGCACAGAGTTTTGATATTCTTCCAGATGACGTCTGTCATGAATATTTTCGAAGACTTTTTGAGACTCAGGGAAATGAAGTACATGCGCTTGGACGGTTCGACTAAGGCAGACGATAGACAAGATATGTTAAAATCGTTCAATCACCCGGATTCGGAATACTTTTGTTTTCTTTTGTCGACCAGAGCCGGTGGTTTGGGATTGAATTTGCAGAGTGCTGATACCGTGATTATTTTCGATACCGACTGGAACCCCCACCAGGATCTTCAGGCTCAAGACAGAGCACACAGAATCGGTCAGAAAAACGAGGTGAGGATCTTGCGGTTGATCACCAACGACTCCGTGGAGGAGGTAATTTTGGAAAGGGCTCACCAGAAGTTGGATATTGATGGCAAAGTTATCCAGGCCGGAAAGTTTGATAACAAGTCGACCGCCGAGGAGCAAGAAGAGTTCTTGAAGAAATTATTGGATGCCGAACAAGGAGACAAAGAAAACGAAGAGAACGAGGAGTTAGATGACGAGGAGTTGAACGACATTTTGGCCAGAAGTGAGGAAGAGAAAGCATTGTTCAATGAAATAGATACGAAGAGACTTATCGAGGAAAAAATCAACGCCCGTGAAAACGGTGGCTACACGAGCAGGGTGATCACTAAGGAGGAGTTGCCTGCTGTCTTCACCGAGGACATTGCCCATCACTTCGAAAAGAACAATGCGGAGGTTTCCAAGATGAGAGAAAAGAAAAGAGTCAAATACGACGACGGATTAACCGAGGAGCAGTGGTTAATGGCCATGGACGACGATAACGACACCGTGGAAGATGCCATAAGGCGGAAAGAGGAGCGCATGAATAGGAAGCGCAATAGACTCGAGAACGGCGGAGCCCCCGATAGCGAGGACGACGAGCCCGAGGACGATGGCGAAGAAGAGGACTTCGAGCCAGTGAAGAAAAAAAGGGCGGTGCAAAACGAGACCGAGCTGGATGGAGCGCACAGTTTAGTGGTGGAAAAGGGGCTTCAAGTTTTGGGCGCGTTGACCGAGCTCAAGGCCGAGTCTGATGGCCACTTGGTGAGCGAGATTTTCATGAAATTGCCTTCTCGCAAGTTGTACGCCGACTACTATCAGGTGATCAAAAAGCCCACTGCCATCACGCAGATCAAAAAGAACCTTCTCAAGGACAAGTTCGACACATATGACGAGTTCTTGGACCAATTGCGCTTGATGTGCGAAAATGCCAAAGTCTATAATGAAGAGGGTTCGTGGGTGTACCAAGACGCTGTGTCAATCGAGGAGTTCATCGAGCAGCAAGAAAATATATAGATAAAAGTAATTAGTATCGAAGAGGAGAGATCATTATACTTAGATGTGCCCGAATTTTTGGCACACTTGCTGTGCCCTCGTACTTCCAACTCGGGCCCATACAACATTGGTTGAATTTACTAGTGACATGAATACACATTGAACTGATGTCTTCAATCTTTGGGCCATACCGAGATAAAACCATTGCAAGTGAACAGGCACTGGCGGTTTGACCACAGGTTTACAGTTTGTATATTATTGAAGGTTTCTACCGGCCACTACTCAGTATCTACTAATGCACCAAATACCGCAGTCAATGAGTACTCAAGTTTGAGGACATACGAAGAGCGTATGCAGGCAGAGAGGAGCTAAAGGATGCTAGCCCAAAAACACCAACCGTTCACGACACTTTTATTTCAATAAACAAGGCACTGCTAAATAGGCAATTTTTGATTGCTGGAATAATTCAACACACACACGGAGTTGGCTCGGTTTAGACTCATTCGCCCAGTAACGATGCGATCATAAAGAGCATGTCTTTTTATTTGGTGCCTTTAGAACATTAGTGAGAGTTTGAGCACCTTGAAAACATTATGTTGAGCGCACCAAGTGAAGAAGAGAGGAGGAAAGCGTTCCGAGAGTTGGTTTGAGCGATGGAGGCCTGAATAAGAAAGGCGTATGTGTTGGTTGAAATATCCTTAATGTTTTTCACAGCTCCACCCAAAGGTGCTGCATAACAAAGAAACCATTCAACGCAGAGACAGAGGCGCGACAATTCAGTTCCGCTCACTAATCTTCAGACTGATTCTCGAGACACAGGTTAGTGTTGAAGAAGGGAAGCGGTAATAGAACGGTCTATATGCAACACCTACATATCAGCTTGTTGAAGAGTATAGCAATGGGCTCACCAGAATCGTTTGGAGTAGCATCATCTGATGTAGGAATTATCAGCGTTAAGCAGCGCCAGCTAAACCCTACCCAATGCACAGAAAATTCGATGGTGTGATGTTACGGGCCTGAAAAAAGCTGCCAGACGAATTTCATATACAGCGATTTTGGACCAGTTAGCTAATTTTCGTCTAGGAAGAACTGGCCATGACAGGTTATCATCAGCACCCAGCATATAGGTTTGACGGTGGCACCCGTGCACCGTGCGAAAGCAGTCACAGGGTTCAAGCCTCAAGTCCTGCACGAAAACTTTTTCACCTGGCCAACGTATAAAACCGCAGTGCTCGGGCGAAAATATATTTCTTCCTCAAGCACAATGAAGTACGTTCAAACCGACCAAATCTTGGAAGTCCCAGAGGGCGTGTCTGTTGACATCAAGGCCAGAGTCATCAAGGTCACCGGTCCAAGAGGCGAGTTGACCAAGAACTTGAAGCACATTGACGTCACCTTCGACAAGGTTGACGAGAACAGCATCAGGATCACTGTCCACAACGGAGAGAGAAAGCACGTTGCTGCTTTGAGAACTGTCAAATCCTTGATCTCCAACTTGATCACCGGTGTCACCAAGGGCTACAAGTACAAAATGAGATATGTCTACGCGCATTTCCCAATCAACGTCAATGTTATTGACGTCGAGGGTAAACCATACGTGGAAATCAGAAACTTCTTGGGAGAAAAGAGAGTCAGACAAATCAAGATCCACGACGGTGTTACTGTCGAGCAATCTGCCAACGTCAAGGATGAGTTGGTGTTGTCAGGTAACTCCGTGGAGGCTGTTTCACAGAACGCTGCTGACATCCAACAAATTTGCAGAGTCAGAAACAAGGATATTCGTAAGTTCTTGGATGGTATTTACGTCTCTGAGCGTGGTTTGATTGAGGAGGATGCTTAAACTTTGGGTTAAGGATTAATATATTTCTTCATTATCAACTATCATATGGGGACGGGCAAGTTAATAGTTGTTTTGGCTTCAATTTTTTTCGGTTACCCTTGTCTCATGGATGCGTTATAGTGCTCAACACAATATAGAGCCACCAACGATCCATTGTAGAATGAGACTCAAGGTACGCATTTTCACGGTAATCATCCTGCAGTGTTGCTGAGGTGGTGCTTTAAAAGTGCTGACTTTGAGTCCGTAATTTACTTTGCGAGTTTGGTGGCCGCAGGCTGGAGCTTGCATCCATGAAACGTGGAAGTAGATTGTTGTAAGGTGCCACTGAGTAGTGAACGAGTTCACACTTGTCGACAGGCTCACTAGTTGATAGCACCCTTTTGGTCCACTGCAGTGGGTCCTTCGTGGCAACCTTTACCTTCTGTGTAGTATGGAAGCGTTTATTGCAAGCATGTTATGCTCACTACACTACATGGTCTCTGACCGCAGATCCCTTGCTCGTCGACTTTCTGCACAAAATATGATTTTCCAAGTAACTAACGAGATCACCACGGAGAGCACCACCATGTCTGCTAATTGCGACTTTCCCAAAGAATCATTCACGCAATACTAAATAGCACCATCTTCTGAAGAGCTCGATAAGAACCATACTAGGAAGCACTATTCTTGAAAAGAACAGTAATATACGAACACTCTATAATGCTTCTATTCTATTCCTAATGTACACTATTTACACTATTCTTCACTATGCTTCGCTTTTCCTAACTTAAAGTGGACAAGACTGAGTCACTTGAAGCAGGTCTGCCTCGTGGCTCCCATACAATCGATTTCCTCTCTTAGGCTCTATATGCAGCGCACTATTGAGTTTACTTGAGGGCTTCAACCTGTGCATCATATTTACATCGCGCCACCTACAATAAATAGTCCTTCCTCATTGCTTTGATTACTTTTTGAACGTATGCTCCGACATGAACAGTTTTGGAGCCCCCTCTTGAAATTTGATTACCAGCCCCGTCCATTCCAGACCACTTCTCGGCCTCAATCAAATAAGTTTGGACTCTTGTCCGAATACCTTGGACTTTGAACCATCTCTCCACTGAATTCATTCAGCATGGTCTCGTGCTCAAAACATGGGATTTCAGAGTAGTAGGCTTTTGCAGTTTCTAAACTCCACACTATAGAATCCCAATATTCTTGAGTTACTTTTGATACCATCATCGCACTATCGGAAAGGGCGGTTGCAAGATTATATGCATTCGCGAAACTTGCACGCAAAAAACGCCCTGCGCTTGCGAAGTCAGTTTCCTTACAAGATGTTTTCCATCTTTCAGCGCGATTTCCCGGCTCTTGAAGAGCTTAACGATACCATTGCCCCCGAGCAGTTGCGTGTGTTGAAAGACCAGATGGAGTCCGAGAAACCTCCCTCTGCCCAGTCCTCTTTCAACTATGCGTGGGGCTTGCTAAAAACGGACGATTTGAAATCACAGCGCATGGCCCTTGAAATCTTGTCTACTTTGTACAGAGACGTGCTTGAATTGAGAAGAGACTCGTTGTACTACTTGGCATTAGGCAGTGTGAAGATAGGAGAGTACGCCAATGCCAGACGCTATTCGGATTCTTTGCTTGAGAAGGAGCCACAAAATGTCCAGTTCCAGGCCCTCAAAGACGCCGTGGACGGGTCCATCACCCAGGATGGCTTGATTGGCATAGGAGTGGCTGGGGGAATCTTGGCTCTCGGTATTGGCGTCATTGGTGCGTTGTCCAGAAAGAGAAGATGATGAGGGAAAGAGGCGTCGAAGAAAAGGGATGCGAAATAGATGATCAGCTGTTGCCATCAAGTTCCAGAACCATCAGCCGTGGTATCGGCGGCTGTGAAAAACTCTTCCCACCGGACTGCTGTGTTGAAGAGAGATCCCGGTACTGGGTCACGTGCCACCATGTGCGGCATCCATTTCACCGTGCTCGTTTGGGGAAACCACCATGACCAAAGTCGCCTTTCTAGGGCCCGAGGGCACCTACACGCACCAGGTATGTAATAATTCAGAAGTTTAGACCAGTCCGAATTAACCTTAGGCCGTGATTCAGGAGTTTGGCGAAGACCCTGACATCGAGTTGTATCCTCAGGCATCGATTGCATCGTGCTTCAAGCAAATCAATGAGGGAAGCGTCGAATTTGCCGTGGTTCCGTTCGAAAATTCTACCAACGGGCAAGTTTTGTTTACCTACGATTTGCTCCGCGACTGGTTTGTCTCTACAACCCCACCTTTCAAAGTGGTTGGTGAGCAATTTGTCACCATAAGCCACTGTCTCTTTTCCAGAACTTCCGATATCTCTAAGGTTAACAAACTATATTCTCACCCGCAAGTGTGGGGTCAGGTGGGGGAATTTCTCTCGCGTGAGAATCTCCCCAGGAATTGCGAGAGAGTCGACTGTAGTTCCACGGCACAGGCTGCAGAAATGGTGGCACATGATGGAACGAACTCAAGTGCGTGTATCAGCTCCAAAATAGGCGGAGAGCGGTTCGGGCTTCAAATCGTGGCGGAGAATATTGAGGATTTCAAGGGAAACACCACGAGGTTCTTGATATTGGGAAATACAGAGCTCCAAAAGTGCACCGATGATGTGCATTTTGTTACGTCGTTTGCGTTCATTTTGAATGCTAATGATCCCGGTGCGCTTTGCTCTGCATTATACGCATTTAAAGTGAATTCCATCAACCTCGCCTCTGTCACGTCCAGGCCGTTGAAACTGGCACAATGGGAGCATATTTTCTTTGTGGAGGCCGATGGAAAAGCTACATCTAAGGAGATGGCAAATAGCATTCAAATGCTCAAGGACGTTTGCAAGAGGGTGGCTGTTTTGGGGCTGTTCAAGAGGTCTTGGAGGTACTACGAGAAGGTGTGACATTGAGATTTCAGTGTAATCATAATATAGGTAAAAGCTTCGATAAAAACTGTTTTCGAAGTTGGAAACTGTTGACAAAGTCGAAGAGTATTAATATATCGAGACCTGTATCAAAGAACTCTAGGAGATTGAGAGCTAAATGAGACATGGGACGCGCTTACGCTTGAATATCCTGCTCACCATAAAATGCTGAGCGAAAACTCTTAATGAGGCTTGATGGATATTTCATGAGATGTTTCATGAGATGTTTCGTCGGCTCATTGACAGCGGTCTGTTTAGTTGCCATCATTCTAGTCGTGAACGCACAGTCCCGATTAGTGGCCAAGTTCATTAGCTCACATATTAGAGAGATTCCTGAACTAAGACGCAGCTTGAAGCAAAATAATAAAATATCGAGAGTAGTTCCGAACCAGCAACTAACAAAAGTTCAGAGCCCCTAATTCAAAAGCTGAAAAATATGCACCAGGACAAAGTCAAACCTTCCAACGTCAGAGCTGGAGCTCGAAGGACTTGCTTTCATTTTTTCGGATAATTCCAACGCTTTGAACGGGCTCGTTCTGCACACCTAAGTCCCAAACTTCTGATAGGTCCAGTCCTTGTTGTCCAAGGGACACACGGCACGTGACTTCAACCAACGCTGAATACAGTGCAGATGAAAAGCGTGGTTGCATGCGCCCCAGGCGGCAATACATTGGTCATTTGTATTGTTGATGCTGTTGGGTTCACATTCGATACATGGCTCCATCAAGTGGTTGCGGCAAATTGCACAGGTGTCCACGACAATATCCCAAGACCAGAAAGCCACCGCGGTCCACTTTTTGACCTCGAACCGTGGCTTTTTCTTGGCCTCTATCACTGCTTCATCCCGGTCCATGTCAACATCAACATCGGCGTCTATTTCAACTCTGTCTTGCTCCATTGTGATTAGTGAGAAGCGGTGGGGTTTACTATGAATTACTTTGTGTGGCCGCGTGGACTGCATGCCGGAACTTCCGAAAGATGGGGAAGTGGGCCAATGCTGCCGTGACAGAAAGTATGGGAGTTACGCAACGAAGTGATGGTTATCTGATTAGAATCCCTGAGAATTGTGACTCTTTTATTTTGTGGACTTGCTTGGCTTTTCGGGGTTTTGCAACTTTTTTGGATTTTATTGCAAACGAGTCAAAATTAACTGTGGTGTCAACGAGAAGAATCCATACCAGAATCACAAACAAAAGCCTGAAGAAGCAACGCGTCATTGGACTCGCTGGAGTCTGAAATAATCCGATAACACCAAAGAAGACTTGAATACCCGTAAGGAAGTGTTCATAGACTTTGCTGCTCAGGGAGTGTCCAAGAGGTGCCTGATTACATTAGTCAGCTAGTCAGGTCAGAGATAGTAACATTAACTAGTCACCTGAACAGGGCCAGTCTGCGCAGCAAAATCTTCAGCGAAAATCTTCTACGGTGGTTCTACAAGTCACACGAGAAAAGCTCGCTTGGACCCTTTTCACCAAATGCGTTGAAAGTTACCGGCTCGCTAGTCCGACCAAACCTCATTAACCTAGTTTACATCACCGCACCGTGAACCACACAAACCAGAAATCTTCTTTCCTTTAATGCATGCAAAAGATTCTTTGGGTTTTAGGATTAGCCCAGTTCAGTGCTAATACTTCAGCCGCTTTCCGTCATACACTCTTATGTCCACCAATATTCAGCTTGGGTAGGCAATTAGCAGAGTTGCAAGACCTGGAAAATAAAGTAGACTTTTTACTAGAAGTGAAGATGAAACATGCTGCACATTTACAAGACCGAGTGCACCTTTGAACTTGAAAAGTTTGATGCTTGTGCAGTGAAGGCTCCCTGAGCTTTGACGAGGGTCTAAATTAGTAAGGGCGGCACGTTTATTTTGCAACACCAAAAGGGCTGTGTTCTTGGACGTGGTTTGATCGAGCGCCCGTTATAAATTGCTGAATCACCGCTCGGCTTTACACACATCAAACTGAACTCAGCAGCTGACAAGCGAGACACTTGCATGTAGATGCCTTAGACTGGCCATGTATTTGCACGGCGGGGGAATACTCAACATATCACGTGACAGGCCCAGGGGAGGCGTCACGTGGCATGTCCATGCCAGCCATAGCTAGCTTCGCAACTTCGCACCGCCCCAGCATGTCGGAAGACCTAATTACATCGTTATATCCGCCACCGCCACCTTACTACAGGTTTTTCACGGGCCCGAATCTCGAGCGGTTTCAGGAGCTCAAGAAGCAAGCCGAGGCTTCCGGTGAAAACACCGATAACCCAGACTCGGAGCCCATTCAACTAGATACTCCTGAACTCGCCGAATTACGGTTCCAAGTGCCCCCAAAAATTCCCAAGGTCGATCAGTACAGAGGATATGGTAGTGTATGGTCACTTGAAAACGAATTTCCTTCGCTCAAGGACCTGGGTTGGAAACAGCTATATGCAGACGAGGATGAGACCATTACGTCCAAGGCCAAGATTGAAGAGCTCCACAAGCTTTTGGACTCGCTCCTTTTGAACTTTTTGGAGCTCGTGGCTACAATGTCGGTGGAGCCTGCTAAGTTTCACATGAAAATCGAGCATTTGAAGTTGATCCTCATCAATATGAATCACTTGTTGAATACTTACAGGCCCCATCAGACGCGAGAAAGTTTGATCATGCTTTTGGAGACCCAAATTGAAGAAAAGAAGACGGAGGTCGGCCTAATGGTCCACACGGTAAGCGAAATCAAGGACAAAATTCGAGACTTGGTTGCTGATTACGCTGTGAAGTCTGAGACCCTGCAAACGGCTATGGGGGATGACGAGAGAGAGAAGAAGCTCGAGGAACTACGGGTACTTCTTTCAAGATCCTAGTGCTATTTGGAGGGCTGGAGCTATCATATCGCAAGAACTACCGTTCAAGCACTAAATTGTGAGTACCATGCATGGACTACTACGTAAGAATTACTATATCTGCGAAGCACATGTGCAGAGGGCACTTCATCGAATAAAGAGTACCCATTCGACTTGAAAAAGGCATGGGGGCTAGTAACCAAAAGCAGTTAACCAACTTAGCTGCCAATGTTTGATGACGCAAGTCTTGGCGTTCTTTGATGGGTGCCTATCTACCCTATTCAGATCAAATCCACTAGATCGTTCAGAGGGTTCTCACTCACCTTCATGTTTCCAAAGCTTGCCTCCACAGAGGTAGCTGGATTCAGAGCAGCTGGCTTCAGAGCAAACAAACTCATGATATCGTTTGTCGAAGTTTGCACTTGATTGGCAGGGCTAGGGACAGGGACCGCAAATAGATCATTTAATTCGTCTAAAGCAGAGCCCCCCTTTAACTGCTCGCTATTGTCGTCATCGTCAAAATTGAGCAAGTTTTCGTTCTTGACATTGTTGATCATTTCGTGTTTCGCCATGTTGGCCAAATCATTAATATTGCTAGACGCCTTTTTCGCCGAGCTCCTCGACTCTATCTTTTTGTACGATTCGGGGTCAATGAAAGTAGATGCTGGTTTGTGGTAAACCGATGAGAGGGTGGCCATTTCCGAGATCAATGCCTCCAAAACGACCGGGTTGAACGAGGGAATGATGGTTTTGATGGGCGGAAGATGCGTTCCAATGATGGCGTTTTGTGTCTCGGTAGAAGACGACGATAACAACCGCCAGTAGACAAATGCCTTGTCTCTGACATCGGCGTTCTCACACTCTTTGGTTGACTTCTCGAGTACCGCCTGCAAAGCCTGTGCATAAGAACCTTCGTAAACCAAGCTTATTTTCACCACCGCGGTCAATATATTCAATTGCACTGATGCATCTGATTCCAAAAATTTGCCCACTAATTCCTGCACCTTGCTTTGGAGCCCCGTAAAATACTTGGGGTATTCACCAAGCAAGTACACGTAGCCCGAAAAAGAAACCAGCTCCGTCAACTGTTCGATGTAGTTAGAAATGACCGGCACAATCAACGTGATTAAGTCATTTTTTTGTGGGTACCTTCTTAAGACCTGCGTGAGGATTGCAACAGACTCGTTGATTATCAAGTCCCCGCCTCTTTGCTCAATAAGCGCAATGAGTAAATTGACCGCCGGTATCACGGACTTGGAGAGTTTAATAGCAACTGCCCCAATTGCCTGCACGGACTTGATCACCAACATGGGCTCGATTTCCATGGCATATTCCTTGAGCTCGCTAAATAGCAATGAGCTGTTGGCGTCACAAGCCAAACGAATAATCACCTCCAATTTTTCCAACTTCAAGTACAATGGATCAGAGTATTTTATGAAGAACACCCGAACCTCTTTTGATAGGACCTCCGGATACTTTTCTAAAATTATGCGGATGTTTTTGAGCCCTACAAATTGGGCTTCAGGAATGGAAGACAGAACTAGCGACACCATTGGTGCCGAAAGCTTGCGCAAAAAGGAGGATTTGGTGGCCTGATTTGATAAGGCATCAACGTGGTGGATCACTACCTTGATAGATGCCAAAACCACAGACGGATTCACATGTTGAAGCTGAGGTATACACCTCTCGATAATGTGCAAAGCCTCTCCCGAGTCCGAGGTCAGAAAGTCCGCCAAACAAGTCAATATAGTGATTCGGCCCCATTCAGTGCACTCGTTCAAGCATGCCAACAAGACTCTTACCAAATCTGAGTCGATAACCAACACCTCTACGTTGGGGTCCTGGTTCATATCCTTTATTTCATAGAGTGCATTGAGGGAGTTAGCAACAACCATGGGATTTGGATCGTGGATCATCTTCTTCAAAATGTCCAAGAAACCAAACTCTATGCACATCTCAGGGTTCAAGTCGAACAACTTGGCCACGCAGATCGCCGCTGTTTTTCGAACATACGGATTATCATCTTGAATCGTCCGTTTCAACGGCACCTCCATATAATCCACCATTTTGTCCACACGAATGCACCCCATTGTCCGAATCGCTAATGCACGAACTAGGGGATTGACATCCTCAGTGTCTTGTACAAATGTGTTCACAGCCAAAATGCATAACTCGGGGTTTGTTTTAGCGTAGTTCATCATATAGAGGTAAACGAGCTTCTTCTGCTCTAAATCATGCGTGGCGATGTTTTTCAAGACGTCGGGAAATAGTGCTGAAACGTCCTTACCCACCGTCATGGCCTGGATGACCCGTTGAATGGCATCTTTGCGCTCGTGCTTGTACTGAGACACAAGCCCACTCCTTAGCTCATATGACTCGCCTTTCTTGGGGCCCTTGAGGAAGTTGAGAATCTTTTTCTCCAAGGACATTGTGGTGATGAACAGCGCCCAGGTGTTGCCTGCACGGTTATTACGCGGTGCTCATAAAACACCCGTACACCATAAACCCTGTTTTCGTTCCATACGGCCCCCGCCTAGCTGAGGCACGAGCCCAGGCTCGGCCCATATGACTTGATGGCGTTGGGGCTATACACTGGAGTACGCACTAGTACTCAAGTAGGTCGAGACAAGACTTAAATTATTGCAGCGATAGCTAGAGCACCCCATTATCTGCACAAAATATCTACACAATCCTGTTGGCAGCTTTCAGTGCCAATCAATAGGCGAAGCAGGATCGATAATGCAAAGCGAGGTATCACACGCTGGACAATGATAATGGCTTGCCAGATGTGCAAACGCAAGAAATGCAGCCGCTTATTTGTTACCAGATCAAGCCGGTCATATCAGGCAAAGAGATCCCAATCGTTGATGCTCATGGAAGAAACAGCCGTTTTTATGACTGTATAAGCTTGTCCCAAAACAGAGACATGCGACTGCAATACGTTCTGGGCTTCAGCCAAAAATGTTTCCTGATCAAGGGCTCCGTAATCACACGGCACATTCATTGTCACGACAATATCAGTCTGAGTTTTTTTGACCCTAAGCAACGCGATGTACATGAACAACTTGATTTCGGATTTCTCCCTCTCGGTGAGTGCTGGTTTCACCAAAAAGAAATGCATCTCACAATCAATCTTGGAGTTCACACCTGATTCCAAAGGAGCCAAGAAGATTGCGGGATTGTCAAGGATATCTTCAAGGTGCACTGCCAAAGCTTCCGCAAGGTTATCTCCTTCAACATATTCTAACAAGTCAAATATGATGGATTGATCGAGCTCATTGGGCTGTTCAATGAGAAATACTTCCTGGGAGTCAGGTACATCTCTCATTTGAGACACATCAATCACGGACAGTGGGAGCTCGCAAGTAATAGCACCCCCATATAGATTGTGCATTCTCTAAGCTTCTGAACTTCGGAGTCTTTGCTTTCGGAGTTTGATTTCGGAATTTGATTTCGAAGTTTGATTTCGGAGTTCGATTCAGAGTTCGGTTTCAGAGTTCGATTTTAGAGTTCGAGGCTCTTAACTATTAAGTGCACTGCGCGGTACATGCAGGGCCAATGCCAAACGTTCAAGACGAAACCTGGGTCACATCAAGTTTGTGTGTGAGCACAACAAGCACATAGAGTGTATTGGCAACAACCAAGAGCGAAGCAACCGATAAGATGCCTTAGGTGAAAAAATGAATCTTGAATACTGAAAGCCTTTGCGGAAATCCTTGACTTTATTAGATCGTGAATCTGACTCCCTGAAAGCTAAAGTCCGGAGAAAAGGGAGCAGAAACTCTGGTTGGAATAAATTTCTTGACGAAAAGATACAGCGTAGTGTGGGCAGCAATAGGCAGGCCAGGTGTTTCAGACATGCATGGTTGCAAAGCTCACACAATAACCTCCCCGCCAGGCCGCCGCGAAGAGAGGCAACGGCGCGATTCAAAGTGGCTGTCGCATTTAGATCGCTGCTGCATTCCGAAGACTTCGCGTTTTTTTCTTTGACATTGATAACCCAAATCAATAAACCCTCCCCTTCCCATATCGTTTCGACCACATCTAAGGGTACCATTCGGGGATAATTAAACCCCGTAAAGGTGCCATAATCTATACAAGTTTGACGTTGGGCGAATCGCGGATTCGTGGGCAAAGAGCTTTAGGCCCCTACGACGTGTTTCATCATAATGAAGACAACTAATCTCGCGAGCCGCAGAAGACCCATCATCATCACGGCAGTGGTAATATTGGCTTTGATATTGCTAGGCAAGTATTCCGCATCTAGGAGCAAAGACGCCTTGGCCAAGGACAACTTTAACGGGATTTTTCTGCTGATATTCACGGAAAATGATAAGAAACAAGAGGAGTTTTTGAAGCGCTTGGACAAGATGAACTCTAAATTTTACAAGTCCACGGAGCAGAGATTGGCCAATTTGGAGAGGCAAAATGAGCTTTTGTTAGAGCATCTCCGCATCATGAAAGTACCGCCCGCCACTATGTCTATCAGAGAAAAGTTGGTGTACATGACAGCATACGATTCCAAAGCAAAGTTTCCCGGATACATATGGCAATCGTGGAAGCATGGCTTGAATGACGATGCTTTCGATGCCCAGTACAAAGAGGGCCAGGCTCAATGGGCCGTCAAGAACCCCGGTTTCGTCCACGAGCTTTTCAATGATGATACAAGTTACGCTACAGTGAAGAACTTGTACAGCTACATCCCGGAAATTGTTGAAGCCTACGAGAGTTTGCCCGAAGTGATCTTGAAAATGGACTTTTTCAGGTACTTGATTTTATTTGCACGTGGCGGAGTATATGCGGATGTTGATACCATGCCCTTACAACCAGTGCCCAATTGGATACCAGAGAACGTGTCTCCTACAGAATTAGGGTTGGTAATATCCGTGGGGACTGACTCTCTGTCCGCTAACTGGCAAGCCGAGAACCACCGAAGATTGGAGTTTGGCCAATTCATAATTCAGAGCAAACCCGGCCATCCAATTTTAAGAGAAATAATCGCTCAAATAACTGAGAAGACGTTGAAGATGAAAAGAGAATTGAACCACGGCGAGCAGCTATCATTGCCCGGATCGCCAAACCAGAGACAGCTTCAGATCTCCAGGTGGACCGGGTCGGGAATTTGGACCGATACGATATTCACCTACTTAAACGATTACATCAAGTCGTCAATATACCAGTCTGTTACGTGGAAGGATCTTCGGGGATTGGAGACTCCCAAGTTGGTGTCGGATATTCTCATTCTTCCGGTGAAGTCGTTCGCGTCGGAGACCGAAGTGGGGAAAGACGGCAAAGTCCTTGATCCGATTGCTTTTGCCAAGCATTGGTCCGCCAAGATCTGGAAGTCTGCTTAAAGTTATATAAATACTGCATTATCTCTGAATATTGGATCAGTAGAGACGCCTTGTTGTCCATCAAACATTGCATGTTTCGCGTGGAAATATAACCGGCATGTTCAGCCGCCAAGTGGGTTGAGAGGATCTAAAGAAGCGATTTCAGCAACATACTTCACAAGCCGTCTGTAGTGCATTCACAGAGACCTCACGTGGCTTAGAGTTGATCTGACGAGGCCCAGGTCCCGTCCCACCAAGTCGAGAAGGTTCAACGAGTCATGCCACGTGATTTAGTCTGGTTCGACATTTCGAAAACGATATTATGACTTCCAGAAACCCCCTGAGAGCCCTTTTTATGCATCTTAGTCGGGCCACCAAACGTTGTTTTATAATCTAAGCATCAGCATCACTACCTTTCCCATTAAACTAGTGCAGGGCACCTGGGTTAGCGATTCAAGAGTGCAGAAGTAGGACTGAGAGAGTGTAATACAAGGCGCTTGAGGAACTGAAATACCAGGCCCCTCGCACTTCAGTGCCCTCAAAGTGACCGCTACGGTGAAGAGCTGTGCACCAGGGGTATTGCTCTATGACAACGGGCCATGTTGAACTGAGAGAGACAGATACTTCGGAACCAAACCTCCGAATATTGAACGTTGAGCACAACGTGTAGAGCGTTTTCACATACAGAAGCGTAGTTCCGGATATTATTGAGTTGAGATGCCAACGCATCTTGCAACGCTTGGGCATGTTCAGTAATCTAAAATCTCCTTTACCTACCTTTATGTATTAGTGTTTCACTGAAGACCTTTTTCTCGGTTTCCCTCTTCAACAAATCACTTGATTGAATATTCCGTTTTCGACTGTTAGAAGAGAGAGCATCGGGTCAAGGCACTCCCAGGACATCAATACAGGAGTTGGATAAGTGGTCTCCCCATGCCCAATTTTCTGTTCAAATGACAGCGGCCAGAATACCATGGTACAGGTTCAGTGGAATCATCTGGTCAAAGCAATACCAAATTTGAAAAGGCCATTCAGAATTTAGATACATACACACATGATAGACACGACCGAGATGATGAGAATGTACTCTGCAAGAATTATCGGGAGACTAAGGCACCGTTCCAGGTTATGTGCAGGAGAGCATTCAATACAACACACACAGTCTTGACTCGGAGGTTTCGAGACAAGTACCGCTTCAATAGTCGCGAACGGGTCTCATCTCGAATCTTGCAATTTAAAGATTCAGTCAAAGATAACTAAAAATAACTTTGTTGGCATGATTTGTCTGGAAGGTCTCATCAGTGCTGCACTCCATGTGGGTGCAAAAATCACATACCATGTACAGTAGAAAGGGTTTTCCCAAAGTTCCCAAACCAAGCAGAGGGACACCAGCAGATTCAATTTTTCCCTTGGAAGTTTCGGAACGGATGCAGATGATATGCCGGCCGTTGACCTCAGAGACGACCTGAGACCAGGTGCCAAAGAGAAAGGCTTAATTAGTCTGGTCTGTCAAACGGCACCAGATAGTGGAGAATTTTGGCATCGGTAAAAACATAAGTTGTTTAGTTAAGGAATCATTGATACCCCTTCAATGCACTAACCGGTAACAAAATCTAACACTTTCAGTGACTGGCACTACGAAAAGCACAGAAGTGTATCTGAAACAGAAAAGTACGGATGAAACACGTCCAATTTGAATGCCTGAATTTCACAGCTCAATCACAAGAACACAATAATTGCCCCTTGGATTGCTGGGAATACGGCTCACTTCATCTGGTGCTGAATCTGAGCGGCGGACCAGATTGGAGTACAGTGGGAGTGAGAAATAAAGGGCCGAGTGTGATGAAAAGAAAGGTAATAGGGTGAAAGACCGCGACAACCTGGTCGTACCATCTAATTCTTACCTTCTTGAAACACAGACCAAGGAGCTCAGCGATTTTGGAAGTCTTTGAGGAACCCACAAATGCTGAAAAAAAGTGCCTAGTCAAACACTACTTGTCTCCTGGAAAAATGGTGTACCTTTATTATTTCTTAATCAAGTTGCCCTCCAATTGAGCTGCTGAATAAACAACTGCATACTCTACTACTAGGCCAAGATCAGGCATGGGATTAGAACGAAATCAGTATCATCACTACAACGCAGCCTGTGGCGAAGTTGCCCGAATTGAAGGATTTCCACGGTCGGCGCATTTGTATATTCATTCAGTTCCAGTATTGAACATTACAAACCAAGTGGTTTGTTAGCAATGTTTGTGATTGGCCAAGCCTCGAAACGCTATGCCCAGCAAGCGGTTCCGGGCCAAGAAAGGTGAAGCCAAAACCAAGAGACTCTTTCATGATTTGGGTCACTTGCTGAGGGCCTTTTTCCTACATGACGCGAGCTGAAACCCTACAATGTTCGTGCAGGTTTCCGCGTCGGAGCATTGAGCCATTAGACTGATAACCACCGTATCCTGCTGGAACAGCCGGCATTATGTATGGGGTGCCAACTTGTGCCCAGCATGACAATTTACCATGGTGTTTCAAATGAGTTCTGGCGGGCACTATAATGAAGCCACGTTTAGGTTATGCAAATGGGTCTTACAAGTTGGTAGATTACGTAGAGTCTTTACAGTCTGTCAGTATATTCAGTAGTCGTAGTCAGTATTCAGTATTCAGTAGCCAGTAGCCAGTAGCCAGTAGCCAGTATTTCGTATTCAGTAGGGCATTACTTGATACTGTTTACCTTGGAATGCTCCATCTTTTTCGAGAGGATCTAAGCCAGTCAAAGTCACGGCAACCGCATGTACTCTGACAGCTTGATCTTTGGCCAGCCACAAATTTCAGACCACTCCTTCAGAAGAACTTGAAATCATCGCCGCACCATCTGATATTCTCCTAGGGAGTGGTACTGATGCACGGAGGAAAGAACAACATTCGATACACCGTGATCGCTTGAAGTCACTATATCCTCTAGCTCACACTGAGGCGTTAGTTTGGTGCACTAAGCTAGCCCTATAAGTCCTTATTTTCACCTTCGTTTTGCTCATTGCACATATGGGGCCTGAAGAATGGCTAGCGGAGGGGCTCAAGGCTGCCGGGTTGATGTGACGGATCAAGGGTGCAATCATGTTCGTCGGTGACAGTGGCTTCAGCATCACACCTCCCTAATAGGGAATACCGTTGGTGAGCCTTTGGAACTCATCGTATCCTGTGGTGTACACGCTCTCGTAGGATTTTCGGATCAAGCCCCGAAAGAACCCGGCCGCGTCGCGGTCGCTCTTGGTAGGCACAAACCTCTTGCGGAGTTTCTTCACCGTCGTCTCCTTGAAGCACGGGAGCCCGCTTTCCAACATCGGCGTCACACACCGCACGATTGTTTCCATATATGGCCGGCATGCAAGGAAGCCCTTGACACAGAGCTCCTCGAATCGCCCAAACGCCTGAGTGCTGCTGGAGCCGCCCATCACCATCACCATCTCCTTGGTTAGCTTGAAGGGAGCAACCTCGAATTTCACCCCGCCTGGTACAATGTCAAAGCAGAACCCGAAGTCGATGTGCAAGATATTGCCCTGTTCATCGTACATGATGTTACCGTTGTGGCGGTCTTTGAACTGGAGGAGGAACGAGATGATAGAGTATGCGGCCAAGGAGCGAATGAGGTTGTTACGCGCCCGTTGGAAGTCGATGGACGACTCGGGCCCGAACTTGGAGATGTAGTACTCGTAGAGTCCATTGACAGCCTCACGGCCCAACATGTCACGCGACGTCAGGTTAGGCAACACGTCGATCACCCCGCACCCAGGCGCCGTAGCTGTCACGCGGTATGGGAACACGTAGAGGTCCAAGCCAGCATGGAGCCAGATGGTCCGGAACACCGAAATCAACTGGAGCGCCAACACGTCCTGCCTGCAGTCGTCGCCCACCTTGAAGATGGCGCTTTGCCACTTGTCAACCAGTGTCACGGACTGCCGGCCGTATTCGTCAACATTGGTCACATCCTTGCGGATCTTGAACGTGGCCAAAAACGGTGCCTTAGCGTGCAGCTGCAAAGGCTTGCCAGACTTACGGTTGATGTCCACCAAAACGCCATCTGGGTTACTGGGGAGGTACACGCCCTCCTCCACCACGATGGCGCTCATCTCCTCGTCAATCTTGACTTTCTTTTCCGCCTTGGATTTCTTGATGTAAGGCTTGAGTTTGCCAGAAATGGACGTGACCTTTTCGAAAAAGCCAAACTCCTTGTGGTAGAAATCCAAGTCGTCGTCGCTCATGTTGCGGAGCATCTGGGCCTGGATACGGTCCAACGTGGGCTTCAATACGTCCGGTTCCGTCGAATCCTCATCCTTGTAGCTGTTGGCCATCATGTTCCATATGATCTGATGAGCAAAGAGGCCCAGCACTCGGGCAGTCTCGAGGATAAACCGCAGCACGTAGCCCTTGGCATCGAACCGTAGCAGCTGCACAATCTGGGGCACGTAGAAGAACGTTAGGTTGACGTCGTGATGCTCGAGAGACCTCATAGTGTATTGGAGCACGTATGCGTTGGAGCCAAATGGTGGCAAAAAGAGCAGAATCGCATCCACCGGTGCCAAAGGCTCCCAAAATAGCAACTGGTACGATGGCATGCTGGAGCTGCTGTTGATACCAATGAAGTATTGGATAGCGTCCGCGTGATGCAACGCAGCCACTGGGTTGGCCACGATCAACGCTTGAAGCGTCTCGTCCAAGTCGCGGATCTTGTAGCGGTGCGCCAAATTGATGGCCAACTGAGGGTCAATGGTGTATGCATTGCGGAGCTGCTCCTCGACGCTCTTACCCTTGGAGCTCCTGGCGGTGTGTTTGGTGGGGCTGGTGGCGCTGGTCGGGTGGAGCCACACGCTAATCTTGGAGATCTCATCGTTCAAGAAAAAGAGAAGAAGCTCCCTCTTGTTCTCAAGCACACGCAGCCCCAAAGTGGCCGTGTGAGCCACCAACTCCGCCACATCCTGAAGAAGCGTATAGTCCGCCTTGATTTTTAACGCGTTGGACCCAAACGGGTAGTGCGAGCTGGCTTGGAACCACGAAAGAGAGCTGTCGAAAATCACCTCGGTGATGCGGGCACAGCTCCGGGAACCGATGCGGGCGTGGTACTTCAAGAGCTCGTAGCCGAACCGAACTAGCAGGAATCGCATGAATCGGGCAAACGGATGCAAGCTGCCGTGGCACAAACGGTGCAAACCCTTGATCACAAACCGGGTGAACATCTTCAAGAGGTGGTCGCTTTGGTACATGGTGGCTTCAAAGTTGGATGCCATCATCTTAATGATCTCCAGGTGCGGCTGGAAGGACTTGTCCACTGCCATAGCAAGCCGAGAAACCCGCTCAAAGTCACTGGGTGCATACTCCATCTTGCTGAACGCAGGTTCAGTCAAGTCGTGCTCCCGGGAAAAAATGCCCAGCTGCTCATCAATGCTGCGCTCCCAATGCTTGCAGATCTCCGACAACACCAACACCGCCAGGTTGGGCCGCTCTTCCATCACTGCGCCCCAGATGGCCACTGCTGGCGCCATGCAGTCCGAGTCAAACACAGAAAACGGAATCTCCACCAAGTACCGCACCAACTCGGCCAAGTTGTCATGCTGCACCAATGCGTACCCGGCAACCTCACTCATCACCCCCAAGATTTTGTGCAACAGGACATGCGTGTCAGTTGTAGCAACTGACTCCATGAGCAGCCGCACCTGGGAACGTAGCTGGTGAAATGCCTGTGCGGAAGCTTTGGCGCTAGCAAAAGACACCCGCTCCATCACGTCGGATATAAAGCTCGTGCGCCAAGTCAATTGCGTGATCAATGACGGCATCAAGTTATGCAGCGAGTCATGGGATGACCGAGGAAGATGAACCAATTCCCGATCCGTGGCGCCGATAGACCCAGCCATTTCCAAAGCGAAAGATGTGCCAAACTTGACGGTGTTCGATTGGAATCGGTCGGAGCTCGATACGTACGATTGGATCAAGCTTTTGGTGTCGTTGTTGCACTTCAAAAGAACAATCTTAACCCATGCCTTACACTTCTCATGAAACTTCGAGAAGGTCTGATGCCTCCAAGTGTTAGAGTCGGGCAAGCGCAACTTGACTCCCGTCAATTTTGCCGTGAAGATGAATGTTGGGTTGAACTGGTTAATCTCCGCGTCCACCACGCTTTCGTACAACAACGTCAAGAGGTCAAAGAGAGCGAATAAACTGCGCTGGTTGCAAAGTGATGACGGTATTTTCCGAATGATGTTATCCGCACATTTAAATGCCGCTTGTTGCAAGTCCTCCAATCCGTGGCAGCATGCTGTTAAGATATGAGTCAACTGCTCGGCAACATTCTGCGCTGAAAACTGCTTATCGGCTCCGCAATCGACAAGCCCAACGAACTCGTTGTTGAGTTCGTAGGCCACCGGTCCTAAGTATTTGTCGATGCCGCTGGTTTTGAGCGAGGGGTCCAGGTAGTACTCCAAAACGGTATGGCAGTTTCCCAGTTTCACCCGCAAGGACTCCACAAACACAGCGGCTGCCAAGAACATCAATTTGGAGTACGACATGGTGCGCGGAACCTCAAAGATGTCCCCTGCAATGTGACGATGATCCTTGACGTTGTGATTGGACAGGCCACGCTTAAGAACTATGTTCAACTCCAACGACGTCTCAGTTTTATTCCACGACGTTTCAGACGCCAAAGGCGGTGTACTATAGGCAATTCGCCGCAAGGCGCCATCATAAGTTTTGGCATGACTGGAGTTAGCCGAGTAGCCGTGTACCACCATATTGAACCAAATGTTGCGGAAAAGGTTCATCACATGACGGTCTTCAATCTTCAATGGTGACTCATCTCTTTTCACCTGCGGCAACAAAGCCGCTAACGGCATAAGATAGAGCGCGATCTGGGAGCCCACTGCGCTAATTTCATTATGAGACCGATGGTGATCTAATTCTTGCACATCGCCCTGGCTGATGATACCGCTCAACATCTCTGCCAAGTAGACGTAGTAGAGTGAGTGCATGTCGCCCAGTACCACGTTGGACTGGGCCTTGAGATCAGCGGCCAAATCATGCCTTGAGTCTTCGATCATTGTCAAAAGTGCCGTGTCTCCTGCATGATATGCGTCCATTGTCAACGCATGAAGAAGACGTACCAAAACGACAAATTCCCTCTCGGGTAAATATGGTCCACATTTGACCATGCACTTAAGCAAGAAAGGCGCAATGGTGGTGTTCATCTTGAGTGTCTTTTGCGACAAGATTGAAACCGCCAAAGTGCTCACACTCTCATCCTCACATGCTGCCACAACCTCTTGAATTGCCGTGACGGCATTCTCACACACCTTGGTATACTCAAGCTCATTAAAGCTGACCTTGCTCTCCTTTTTGGAAATTACACTATTCCTTCTCAGAACCGTATTATTCCGAATGAGCCGATTTGGATTGGCGTTTTCCACTGAGCTCCCGAGTTGGTCCTCAAAAGCCCGTGTGGCATTGCCGGTGCCTCTCCTCGATCGTGCATGCAACTGTAACCCATCGTTTCCCACAAATAGAAGATTAGTCAAAGCGTAGATGGTAGTTACCACGGAGTCCTGCGAGAGCGCTTTGCTGGCAAGACCAAAACTCTTCGAGATTGAAGTGCACTGGGCAGAGGTCAATGCAGGATTTGCCACCAATGAAGTGAATGCTCGAGTGAGAGATGAGCCCACAGATAAGTCTTTGAGCACCAAAATGGCGCCCAACTGCACGATGGTGGTCCCGAGATGAAAGTCCAACATCATATCGTAAATTCCCACTGACCTCACAAAAATATCATGAATGACTTGAAGCTCCACTGCGCCATAGAGCACGCCGCACGTGATCACCAGTAACAACTGTGCTTTGGCCATGTACCCGAGCCGTAAACGAGCCAACGAGGAGTACACCATGTAGTCTGCTCCAGCATCCAATTGCTGCAACTTCTTAAGAGCCAGTTGAGCAATGGTATGGACCAAGTTACCCACTAAAGGGGACTCAGGGAGGCGGGTACTTCCATTGGAACTTAAGCTTCCAGTGATCGCATCAGATTTAGGTCTTGAATATGCATTTGCATTGAATTTTGGTGCCGCTTTTGTGTTGGAAAAAGGTTTTGGAATTGTATCAAAATTTTCATCCAATCTTTCATTTGAGTTGCGGCCTTTCATGGCTTGATTCTCAAGGTCATTGTCACCCTCAGGAAGATCCTCCTTTGGAGTGCAGGAGTCCATGAGACTCTCCATAAGCGGCTTTTCATCAGTATTACCAAAGTATGCTTGAGCAGAGATTGCCGCCAAAATTTCGGCGAGGAGTTTGACAAAATAGATAGGAGCCAAGTCCAGTGCTAAAACGTGATCGCAAAAGAACGTGGGAATCTGCACCAGATACGACTGCAAAGAGGTCAAGAAATCCTCGTTGTCCACACATGAGTCCAACAAGTGGAATATTTTGATTGCGCTTTCCGTGGCGGTAAAGATTTCGGGCCGTTGCGCCAAAACTTTCATGGAACCGATGAAAGAAAAGTAATGCGAGGCCTCCAAAGACTTTGAATTGACGAAAAAGAAGTCAACAAACTGGGAAAGTGTAGCGACGATCTTAGAAGCAAGCACAGGGGTATTTTCGGCAAGGCTCACGAGGGCCAGAGTCAAGTCTGAGGCCAAAACCATCCACGGAAGGGTTTTATCGCCCATAGCAGCAAATACCGGAGCAGAGAAACGCTGCTCAGGCAACTCGAGGAGGTAAGCCCGAAATTTTTCAGCAAGGTATTTGGAAAAGGTAATACAGGCAGATTTTGGCGCATTCTCGGAGGACTCTCTGGTGGCCACACACAAGGCGCGTAATGCCTCGAATTCATAGAGCGACATGGCCACGTTCTCCAGGCCTGCAGGTCGCAAGTTGTGTGCCACGCCCCAGAATGGCGAGTGGGATTCATTGCCGGTTTCAGCACCGGGGGACTCTGCCTGTCCGAACCGGGGTCGTTGGTCGTTTCCTGCGTATGGCCCAGAAATGACGCCAGTTGCTTCCCCGATATCAGAAATGAAGCCGTTGTTCAGATCATGGAGTCCACTGTAGGATCCGGAAATAGGGCCGATGTTCTGATCGCCAGGGATAGTGCCGTTGTAGTGATCGGATCCGGGGATAGCGGTGTTCAGTTCGGGACCAGAAAACGAGCTGTTGTTGATGTCATAGCCAGCATTATAACCTACTTCACTGTCCACGTGGAGCCTAGCTAACCTGATATAGGCATCTCCACGAATATTCAAGCCGGAGATCATCTTGTCTGGAATTGGAAAGCCGGGGAAGGAATAAGCAATTGGAAAAGCCCCAAATACACGGCAGGCTTATTGCTATTTTGTCAATAATGAACCGATCGGCAGTTGGAGATTTGAATGTCCGGGTGACTAGTAAAAGCCCAGATCAGAAGTTTTTTTGGCCTGATAAGCGAGCGGGATAAAAAGACAGGGGACGGAAAGATTGGAGAGATTGCGGGCAAGTGAAAACTGGCGCAATTCCCCAGTCAAAAGAAGGGGGGGTAACTATGGAGGAGTAGCTTAAGCAAAGAGCGGTTTGGCCGAGGAAGAGTGCTCTGCAAGGTGCGGGCGGAAAAAGGAAGCGCGCCGGTGTGTATGCAGGAACATATCCTGAGAAGCACATGCTGGAGCGCCGTCAACGGCTAAGCAGTGGACATGATCCCGGCAATTGGCGAGGGGTACAATTAGCACGCTGTTGGACCGTGGAATGCAGGTACTGCGACCGTTTCCATGGTCCGAGTGTGTCCTGCGAAGCAAACATGTGTGCCTGAAAGCCGTGAGGTAAAATTACCTAGGGACCTATGACAACTAGCGTGGAAACAGCTCCTTAGGCTGAGCCTCTTTCTTCCTGGGGCACTTTTTCATGTCCCTATAAAGATACCCAGATTTGCAAGTCGTGTGACGTTTGTCACACGCCGTCGGCCTTCAACACATTTGCTTGGGGAATGTCAAGATAGTACAAGATAGTACAAGATAGTACAAGATAGTACAAGATAGTACAAGATAGTACAAGATAGTACAAGATAGTACAAGATAGTTACAGGACACCGCTAGACAGGTGGTGTGCAATGCAGTACCAGTGTAGTATAAATATAGCCCCAGACGCCCTCTTCTATTACTGCTACTAATTGCATCTACTTACTTCAGCACGCCAGTCGCAGCTCTTGGTTGCAGCTTCTTCATCTTCTTATGGTTGTATAGGCGAACGCTTCAGCAGCTGCTTCGGTCTTTGGCCAATATCATCAGCATCATGGGACATCCGTGATTCTCCCGTGAATATGGGAGAGAACCTCAGCCGTCTGTCTGGGAAAAGAGATCACACACTTGCTTTACGCTCGGAGCGTTTTACACTTGCACTGGAAAAGACTGATGCAGGGGATATCAAGATGTAATGGGATATTCTACAGCCCACGTGATCCAGTTGGAATCGATTGAGAAAATTGATGGATATCTGGCATCGTATCTTTATGAAAGCCCCCCAATTGATGCAATGATTTATGGTTCTAAGGAGCCACCGACATGTGCGGGCTGGTGCAAATATACTTCTTGAATTACAACCGAGAAGCAGCTCTTGAAAATCGATAACAGAAGTTTGGGTGTCACAGACGAAGCTTGCTAATGATTATCCGCAAGTTTCTCTCTGTCTCTTGCTACTGCGGAACACGTATTTCTGCTGCTACCGCTATTCGTTCAGCTACTGATGCAACTTGACTGAATTTTCTTCGAGTTTTGCTGGTCACACTCTGTTACGCAGATTCTTATTTCACTGCTTCTTTGCTGTATCTGCTTGATCATTCAATTACTCGACGGCCCCTTTTATTGCGGCTACTCCTCCATTTCTGCTTTAATTGTTCCGCTAGGCTTCATCATTCATATACGCGGTTGAAGCTACAGGATGAGTACTCATTCAGCTACTCACAAAGTGTGTACTCAGCTGCTCATCCAGCTCGATTTTTGGCTGCTCGTCACATGTCATAAGTTCTACCGCTGTGATGATATAGTTTTAAGGGCACAAGCTTCATGGGGACACGCATGGCCTTTTGGGCCTCATGCCAAGTATTCTTTTGGCCTCCTGCAATCATATCTGCTGGGCACTTGCAGAACAACTTGACGACTCTCGATCAATGCTTGAAGAGCCCCAGGACTTTCTAGGGTTGCAGGCCCTTCCAGCTTCTCGCTTTTGGGATGGCGAAGCGAATTTTCACCATGGGCGAAAACCAAGTGTATCAATCCAAACATACCCAACGGATCCTTTGTGGAACTCTGCATTCCAGTTTGGGTTACAACCACAGAAATCGGGTAGGACTACATCAATTCCAGTGTCGAGTCGTGCCGTATCGCAAGTTCGGACACCGGTCGCTGGGCATTTCTCCAGTTGGCGGAGTATGGGCCATCACTTTTTGGCTGCATCAGGCTGGCTCTCCGACTCTCTTTGCTCTTCGAAACAATTTCAAATGCTCAAAGAGAATCTCCCCATTAGAGGCCCGAACGGTGGTGAACAGGTTTCGGGCTTTTTTGATCTAGCTCGTCCCGCGGGTGACTTCCTGGTGATTGCGTATCTTGCATTCACCCCGGCCATTTTATTATCCTGAATTCTCTGGATAACAGCCCGCTGGCCTGTCATTGGTCGTGAGTACCTCGTGCTACACTCGATAGCCTTCGGGCTACAATATTCGCATGCTTCGTGGTCTTTTCCATCTCGTTTTGCAGCCACTGATAGGACGTACGGGTCTGTCTTAGCCATATACTCACGATGCTCCTTTTACCTCGTGCTGGTTCTTGCACGGACCTGTTTGCTTCCTTGTGGTTGCCTCGATCCTTTTACTCTATGCTTACGGAAGATGAACAATGACTTCACCTGTTGCAGTTCCTTGATCCCAAGAAAACATATACTTCTGGGACCTGTGGGTTTTATGGTGCTAGCTCTCTTACCATCTCGAGTTCAACTCGAATTACTCATATGGTCCCTGACATACTTGGCACTACCCTGCATAGCCGAGCTTGGACTTGAGACTTGAACACAGCCCAGCAGGCTCGTCATTGTGAAGTTAGATACATCGGTTGCAGTGCTTACGGCGACAAGCGCTGTCTAAATGTGTTTGAGGAAATCATTCGACCCTGTGACGTTGGTGTCGCATCCTGAAGTTGTTCAGCTAGGAGATCCAACGGTGAAGTAGGACCGTCTAGGTCATGTAAAGTGGCTGGAGCCTTTCATGCGCTGGTTTACTCTCGGGGTACTTCCGTCTCGATCTTCCCCTATCGTCTTGCACTATTTGTTGCTCCCCTCCCTCCCGAAGCAGGTGTCTAAGGCGAGCCTTGTGTCTAGTCTTTCAAAGAAGTCGACTTATTGGCGCCGCGACTGCATAGAGGGGCCTATACGTAAGAGCTTTAGCGGGACCAGTCCGTCCAGTTCTGGCGTTGCAGCTACAAATCACGGTGTATTTCCGACTACGTTATGGTCAAGAGTGGTGCTGGTACCTTCCTGTCACAGAGTTGAGCCGTTTGTAACATGCATCAGCCTGCCTCGTGGTGGCCCAGGCTCCAAGTTAGCTCTCCGGAGAAGATGATTACCTTTACAAAACAAATACGAAGAATATGCGTTTTTTTACACAGCATGCGTTAGTGCAGCCTTAAGCATTTTAGTGAATCCCATCATGCTAGCTATGTAGCTGGGTGTGGCTTCGTTTGGCCACAAGGGTGATGTGCTAGTGGGCTGGTTCCTAGAAAGCCTCAGCTCTAGCTCTATCAACCTCTTTTAGCTGGCCTCCAGAGTATGCCATTTGATTGGCTCCCTCGGGTTACACGTCTCCTGGGGCTAGCCCTTGATCCACGTGTACACGCGCAGCTGTTCCCAGGCAACCTGGATGCATGGCACCAGCACCGCTCCTTATAAAACTATCTTCGGAAAAGGAGATTTAAAAAGTCTTCAAAAAATTGGCCATGACCACTATCACACGAATCAATGGCCCCGAATCAAAATTCAATCATGAGTAGGTCTCGATCAAAGTGTCCCGCAAGTCGCCGGAGATGGCGTCGGGTTGTGCGTCCTGCAACTTGAAGATGGACTCCACCACCGATAACTCGGGCGCCGTGGTGTCCAAGCCCGAAACAGCCACCCAGTCGTTGACCACCATGCCGGCGCCCACCACTGATGACCCACGGTTCACGGTTCCCGCCACCAACGGCACCTGTAGCAACGACAGCAACTCCTCCTGGTCCTGTATGGAAGTCTGCGGGTGCACCATGCCTCCCTGGTTGGACAAGGCACAGTACAGACCCACCAACACGTTTCCTGCTATGGTCTGCCTGAAAACCTCCACGCCCAAGACATCAGCAATCAACTCCTCGGTCTCGCGCTCGATATCCGGGTGCACTAGCGCCACGTAATCATTGCAGCAGATGACATTTCCCAATGCGGACAACCGCTCCTCCACCCTCTGGATCTTGACCGAGTCAGGCAAAGAGTTGCGCAAGTGCATGAGCTCCTGGTCGGTGGTCTGTGTGGGAACTAACAAGCCTCTTCTGTTTCCGGCAGTCATTCTGCCGACGATTCTGGTGCCGGCAATGGTGGTTCTCACGATGGGAATTACATCGCCCAATTCCGCCTCGAAAGCCGAGTAGAAGTTCTCCGACCCACCCACGGCCACCAAACAGTACAGATTGGTCAATTTCGAGAAGACGCCCACCTCGTTGGAGTTTTCAAATTGCGTTCTGCTCGCCATGTTGAAGTATGGGGCTAGACTTTTGGGGGGAAAGTTTTTCTCAGTGAAGCCGGCGGTGCATGCAGGACCCCATCTCCCTCGGTGGCCTACCCCTTAAGACCTATTTAAGGGACAGTGCGCAGACCCCAAGTTTCGGCATCAAACACGGACTGCAGATAACGCTAGCGACACCACAACTGCCCATGGTCTCAGTGCATAATTCAAGACCCTGGTAGTGAGCGAACAGAACTGACTCAAGCCGCTAGCACCATAAGCAGCCGGGAGTGCCTGGACAATCGGGTCTTTCAACGAGACTGTTTTATTTGATTTTGCAGAATTATTTCTCACCATCAAACTATGGTCTTGGCTTGCTGTCGTACCGAGCAATTCTCACAGTCGGCCCTTATGAACACCGTTTAATCATGACTCCACTTAGATGCCACTATGACTCCATTTCAAGAATATCATGTTTCCTTCGTACTGCTGTAACAGCAAAGTAGTCCTTAGACACTGGCCGCAATAGGAATAGAAAAATACCAGTAGTAATAATGGTTAGCAAATCACCTCTCTTGTTGGAGAAGTTGTATTCGTGATAATCTCTAAATAATGGGGATCTACACAGTTGGATAGAACAAGAGGCTTCGGCCGCCGCAGCCCTGGCACGTTACCTGGTGGAGCGTCGCAATGGGGCTAGTTTTGACGAAGATTACGAGGCGGACCCGGGTGAATCCGGGAATCAATTAGGCGAATCCGGGAATCAATTAAGCGAATCCGGGAATCAATTAGGTAAGCTGGTGGAATGAGGCACACCCTCTTCATGCAGGGCCACTGGCAATTCTGCCTTTAACCGCACATCGCAGGTTGTGTATCCACGCATTCCGCTCCAATGGCTCGCTGCAACCGCGCGCCACTAAGCGACTTTCGCGGGCAGGGGCCTATACACATTTTACCCTGCCATCTTGCATACACCTTTTCCGCGAAGCACCTTGACTCGGTTGCAGGCGAGGCACTCGATGCCAGAACCTAATAACACAATTCCAGATTATGAGCAGATGTGCGTTCCGCTCGGCGACAGGCACGTGAGATTGGCGGTTCAGGGCGGGATTTCCAGACCCCAACCCAAGCGGGATCTGCCCCACCCAGGAATGCTCTGAGTCGTTTCTTGGATATCCCCGTTGCAGCCGATCGGAGTCCCCAAAGTCGCCTCCTAGGCACCCCCACGGGTAAATTGGCCCGATTTGGACCTACTCTCGCAGCAATTCCAACGCAATCTTTCCGTGTTTTCTATGTAGCCGCGACCGGTTCTCTGTTTCAGGAAACATCACCAAAGGCTCCTTCGCTGAGCACTGCAGGTTGCCAAGGACCCTCAGATGAAGGTAGTAATTAATAATCCACCGCATAGAATAATGAAAAAAGTTGGACAAATAAATACCAAAGAATCACCTTCCGACGCAAAAGCTACATACACCACTGCAATGGTTATTGTCTTTACGCTGTTGTGCTGCATAATAGCTTCATTAGAGATGTATGGATTCTGTATGGATTCTGGCTGGGTGGCTCTAGAATCATCAAGTTAGACTTTTCGTGGAACAAACGTGAATTTCGTACCTTCAGCAAGACAACATTATACTTAGTGCGTCCCAGTCGCAGTTTGTGTGCCGTCTGGGTTGGGTATTGATGTTAAAACGGGACAGTCCAAAGTACAGTGACAATACGATACAGGAAAGCCACCGAATGTAACGTACATCGATTAATCCCTAATCTCATTCGTCTTAATGTATTCATTTATATATGTTTCGAGGGCGTTCCCATAGTCATGGGTGCCGCTCCGCACGCTATTTTCGTTTAATCAAGCTCCAAGTCATCGTCATCGTCATCCCAAGCATCCATCTCCTCGTCTTCTTGATCGGGTTCGTGGTTGGGAAGCACCTGCAACCCGTCACCACTGCTCGTGACCTGCACCACTTCCTTGTCCTTGACCTGGCCCTTTAAAAGAAGAATGGCCAACTTGTTCAAGATCTCCCGCTGGATCAACCGGTTCAAGGGCCGTGCCCCCAAGTCCGGCGAATAGCCTTCTCTGCACAAGTACTCAATGGCCTCGTCGTCTACCTTCAACGTCACGGTCTTTCCATTGGCCTGGAACCGCTCCTGGATCTCCTCCAACCGAATCCGCACGATCCGTGCAATGGCCTTGGGCGATAAGCGGTTGAAGACAACGGTAGACGAGATCCGGTTGAGGAACTCGGGCCGGAAGTGGTGCCTCACCGCGTCCATCACCTTCTCCTTGGTTTCGGCATCCACCTTGTTGCCCTTGGCCGCGTTGATGTATTCTGCTCCGAGGTTGGACGTCATGATGATAATGGCATTGGAGCAGTTGATCACTTTTCCTTGCGACGACGTGACTCTTCCATCATCGAGAATTTGCAACAAAACAGTCAACACCTCGGGTGCGGCCTTTTCAACCTCGTCGAACAAAATGACCGAGTAAGGCCGGCGGAGCACGGCCTCCGTCAAGATACCGCCTTCTTCGTAGCCAACGTAGCCCGGTGCTGCTCCCAACAACTTCGATGCAGACCACTTGTCGCCCAATTCGGAACAATCGATCCGAATGATGGCCCGCTCGTCCGCGAACAAGAACCCAGCAACCTTCTTAGCCAACTCGGTCTTTCCCGACCCTGACAATCCCAAGAAAAGAAACGATGCGGGCTGGTTGGGGTTGGCCAAGCCCGACCGCGTCAAGCGCACCGCGTTCGAGACGGCTTTCACCGCCTCATTCTGGCCCACCACTTCCGATGCCAACACCTTTTCCATATTGATCAACTTGGTGTTCTCTGCTTGCGTCAACTTGCTGACGGGAATACCTGTGAGCCGGGCTGCAGTCTCTGCCACAGCGTCAGAACTGACCACATTATTCAACATTGAGCTGGTGGCATCCTCTTCGGCCACTTGGACCTCAACCTCTTTGATTTTGTTGAGCAAATCGGGGATGGCAAAGTACCGCAAGTCGGCTGCAGCGGCATTGTCCCTTCTCCTTTCCGCATCATGTGCCTTGATCTCAAGGTCATCTAACTTTCTCTTCAACTCCGTGAGCTGGTCATGCCCCTTTCTCTCCTGTTGGAAACGCTCCCTCAATGGGTTCAACTTCTCCTCCAAATCGGCCTTTCTCTTCTTGGCCTGCTCAAGGCGCTCCTGTGAAGCAGAGTCGGCATCCTTATCTCTGTCTAAGGCGTTGATCTCAACCTCCACTAAGTGCAACTGTCTCTCCAAGCTATCCAACTCCTCTGGCTTGGAGTCTCTCTGCACGGCCACAGTAGCGGCGGTTTCATCGACCAAGTCCACAGCTGAGTCCGGCAAGCTTCGATAAGTCAAGTAACGAGAGGCCAATTGCGCTGCAGACACCAAGGCTGAGTCGAGAATACGCACACCGTGATGAATCTCGTACCGAGGCTGCAAGCCACGCAAAATGGCCACAGTTTCGGGAATGGTAGTGGCCGGAACATCGATTTTCTGGAAACGTCTTTCGAACGCTCCGTCCTTGGAAATGAACTTGCGATATTCGGAAAATGTCGTGGCACCGATGCAGTGCAAGGCACCACGGGCCAACATGGGTTTCAACAAGTTGGCGGCGTCGGACTTACCGTCGCCCATCAACATGTGGATTTCGTCAATGAAGAGAATAATCATTTCTTTGGATTTCTCGATATCGTTAAGGACCCCCTTGATTCTCTCCTCGAACTCTCCCTTGTACTTGGCGCCAGCCGTCAAGGCGCCTAAGTCCAAAGCAAAAAGCCGCGAGTTGGCCAAGATGCTGGGCACGTCTCCGTCCACGATTCTCTGGGCGACACCCTCCACAATGGAAGTTTTGCCCACGCCGGCCTCTCCGATAAGCACGGAGTTGGACTTGGACCTGCGCGCCAACACGCGAATGACCCTCCGGATCTCCTCCTCACGGCCAATCACAGGATCAATTTTTCCTTCGCGGGCCTGCTCGGTCAAATCCTGGCAGTACTTGTTCAAGAACTCGTAATTGGACGACGAGTCGGCCTGGCGCGAGTCGATTCTCTGGTTTCCACGCAACTCAATCGCCTGCGTCTTGAGAGTTTCCGTGTTGATCTGGGCCTCTTTGAAGATATCCTTGATGGACAGGTCTTGCAATAAGGCCAAAAAGATGTGGTCTTGCGCCACGTAGTCGTCCTTTTGCTGCTGCTTGATCTTGTTGGCGTTGGCCACCACCTGGCTGCCGGCGTAGCTGAACGACACATCCGCCGGAGCAGGCGTTTGAGAGGGCATGCGGACAATGTGGCGGTTCACGATCCGCTCAAAGTCAGCCCACTGGTACCGCGCCTTTTGTATGAGTGTTTTGAGGTATTGCGTTGAGTTTTCCTCGTCGGTGGGTACCATGGCAGCAAGGAAGTGGAGGGGCACTACCTGGGAGTGGCCCCCATCCTTAGCCAACTGAGTTGCTTTTTGAATGATTTGCAACGCATTGTCAGTGAATTGAGTCTCGTCCATATTAATTGAAAGTTGAAGTACCTAAAATGGGAATTATTGGTGGTATTCGGCCGGTGACTGATGTGCTAGTAGCAAAAACAGTTGTAGTATCTCTGGTAGCTGTTAGGTTTAGCTGACAAGTGTGTAAAGCTTAATGTAAACTGCAAAAGTTGAGGCTGGTAAGCTGGTGTTGATGATTAAGGAGATTTTGCAATGGATTGCTCTACGGCGGGTCGAATCTGGGGTTTATATAGACCGGCATGCATATCGCGAAAGTTCCAGAACACACAGGAACCTTCGAGAGTGAGCCGGCCGGCCTACCCGTGCACCGCATCAAAAAAAATTGGAGACACGGGTGCAGGAGCCGCCGAACGATTAACTCCAAGCATCTTTGGGACTCGTTCTGGGAGTCTGCATGCTACACCGAGTCAGCAGGTGGGAAGCAGGTCAACTACGCAAAAAGTACCTGAGACTAATGTCCTGCATAATGCCCTCGCAACAACGACTGGCATATGGGTGTAGCAACCTCGGCACGTACGGATAAGTATTCATTGGACATTATACAGGGAACAATGAATGGCTCAAAGACGAGCTAGGCTAGACCAGGTTTTCTGGAGAGACTAGATAGACTGGAGGGGATCTAAGGACTAGTTGGACTAGGTGAAAGGGTTGCCTATATCAATCAAATTCCTTCATCTTGATTACCTGCGGTAATAAAGCCATCAGGGTTGGTAGATTGTCCGAATTCTCAATTGGAGAGTAACGATTTGCTATGAAGCTGTTTTGGACACCAGACTGTTTCTCCGCGATGTTGCCAAGTCTCAGACTAAAGGTCAAAGCTGGCTTCAGTGCGGATGTAGCTTAAGAGCCTGCAAGACGTGTCTCAACCTGTTGAACTGTGTGACACGCGAACCTGTACATGTCACTATTTTGGACGCGGCTTAGAGGCCGTGCAGGCCAGGGTGTCGGATGCGTAGTTGAAACATGGTGAGCGACATTCACCCATTACAGGAAATGTGGTACAGCGGCAACAGCGGTGCCTCCATGTAAGTAACCTTCAGTTATGCAACACAGTTATAACACAGTTATGCAACTTCACTTGCGAGTCTCTGCGGCAGACCTGTTAAGATCGCCATGGGTAGTGCGCTACCCATATGCGCTCAATTGACGGCTACACGGTATGACGCCGGACCTTGCCTGTATGCTCGGTCCGAACCGCTCTGCTTCCCTTCCTGCGAGGCCTAGACCGATAAGCCCTTATCTCGATGAGGTTGATCGATCTCCCGATAGCGACTCGAATACGGTGGCACGGTCGTGTCCGACCTTTCTATGTAACTTGGATGTGTCCCCCTTGTTTTACGGACCATCAACAAATACATCTCTTATTCCTTACGCCGCACAAGAACCTGACACTCCCCAAAAAACGTATACTTTTTATTTGACCCTTGAAATGTTTTCCCATCTTTAAAATTGTCATTGTACCCTTAATGACTACTACCCCTCAATTATTGATTTTCCCGTTTTGCTTTACCTTTTCACCTTTTTGCCATTTCACCTTTTTGCCGTTTCACCTTTTTGCTATTTCACCTTTTTGCCATTTCACCTTTTTGCCATTTCCTTTTCACCTGTTTTACCCTGGGTGATCCTTAATCCTTAAAAATATCCTCATCCCTTTCTCTCTTCTAAACCATACATTCTTTGACTGGGCGACCTCGAAAATTCATGGTCATTTGACTCACTTCTTGCTGCTTGTAGGCTGACTCTCTATAATCGACACACGATTTGGAATGTGCACGTACATTGAAAGATCCACCTGCAGCTGCCCCACGAAACCTGCATTGAAATGTCGGGTAATCCTTATAAGGTATCAGACCGGTCTTCTCGGCTACTAGGGTGCATCGTGCGGAGAGAAATATCAAAACCATATGTGCGTGTGTTACAAACCCCGCAAAGGGAGGTTGCCTGTGATCGCACTATATGCCGATGATGTCTATTCCTTGCACCAGATGATGAGTGATGAGGATGCCAAGACTCGAAGAAATTGACATGAAGCGGGGTACACCAGAGAAACTGGAAATGAACTTGATGTCGGTGGCCAGTCATGGTCTGGACCAGGTGGATCTACAAACAAAAATTGAATGCTGAAACAAAAATTACATGCTGAAAAGGGAGAAATGTGGGTTGGTAAACACCAGGAAAACATGAGGAGCGGTTTCATGTGCTTACAGATGAAGAAGAGGAGAATTGCGATGAGTCGGAACTGATCATTTGGGGGAAAACGTATGACGCAAATACCGGGAGACCGGACATTGCCGATCAAAGTCTGAACTGGTAGGTAGCTGAAGGAGCGAAGCAGGGCTTATCTGGCAAAGCACAAGTCACATCCGGCAAAGCACAAGTCACATCCGGCAAAGCACAAGGCACATCCGGCGAAGCACAAGGGCTGCACGTGACTGAGATACTGATTGCAAACTCCATCCAAAGCAATTGTACTAACAACCAAGGCGGAATCCGGATCAGAAGCACAAGTGTCCACACAACCGAAATAATGGACCAGAGATGCCAAGATGCTCATGAGAAGACGTGGAAGCGTTTGTAGATCGCAACAAACACAGAAACGAGAGAACCCACATCAGCAGGTCTGATTTGTATATAAAAGCGTGATCTCTTGGCAAAGCCGCAAAAGACCATAACAACTTCACAACCGAAGCTGGGCTCTTTGGACTATGGCGCCAGAGATGCGGTATATGGTTAAGGAACCTCATGGAAGAAGCAAAAATTCAGCGACAAAGTGACACGACGCCGGTTTGGCGTGACAACGCTGACGTTGTTGAACAAGTCTCCCATGGAATGTTCAGGAGAAGGACAAAGCCGTCTAGACAAGGTATATATTCTGGTATGTGGACCGAGCGTCATCAGGGTCCAACATCTGATCAGGTCATCTACGGAAAGCGTTGAATTCTTTGATAGCATCTAGTGTGGAGAAGATGGATTCGTTGATGATCTCTAACCCAAGGGGTTCATCTGTACTTGTACAGTGAAAGTGTCAAGGCTAAATCCCGGCCCTTATGACGGAGAGGGTTCCGATTGGGCTAGTTCAGACGGGAAACCACGAAGATGTCCCGAGGTGGCTACAACTGGCGGCCCTCGTCTAGGCCTCGAAGATAGACGGCCGGAATTGGACACGCCTCTGTTCATGCGGCTACCGATGTTTTGGCCACTTGCGTAGCTATGGGTAGCACACGACCCATGGATACACACCACATGGCAGATCAAACAAGGATATCAAAGCCCCGCTAAGAAAAAAGACCAGCACATCTTACTTATCGGATTGTACTAGCTATAGTATTGGTGGCTCTGCTTCTCGCGGTACTGCCTATACTCGGGTATCTGGCCTGGCTCTGTCACGACCTTCTCATGCTTGTAGCTACTAAAGCACGATGGAGTGCCTGTACTTAGTGCCATGCGTAGGCCTGATACTATTGGCTACTGACAGCTTCAGCGCCAATACTAACTACACATTACCCACTAGATGTAAGACTCTAATTGATGAAACAACCACGGCATGCAACCACTGCACCACTGAATTCAACCACTGAATCTTGCACAATACAGCTGGCAACGCTCTGCATATGCTGTGCCTCAAGTTGGTTGGGAGATCCCCGCCGTGGATGCTTATCCCACCGCAAAACACCACGATTCCACGTCCATCAAACGATGAGCCCTTCAAGGGCTCATCTTTGAACCTGCACGGTCTCTGGGGCAGAACTCCTGCCCTGCACCGATCCTGCTTGAGGAATCATGGACTATGATCCAGTATCACGCGCAAATTGGTTCAGGTGCAATGGCATGTGATTCTCAAGCTCGGAATCGCTATACCTTCATGAAGAATGCTGCGGCTCATTCTTCATGCCAAGGCTCACACCTCGACCCATCTCCCAAACAGGCTATGCTATGTGATACCCTGGATCCTCTAGAATGTTTGTATGTTTCGGCTCTGCTTTGGCGCTGGTAACAAACTAGTGTCACCTCCCTTGGGCTTGATGTCATAAACCTTGACTATATCCCATGAAACTCACCTGAATGGCTGGTAAGTCTGGTTGTACTGTCCATAACCCGTGGCCTGCGCCGCGAACCCTTGAGATAGTGGCGCCTGCCCCGTCATCTGACTATACATTTGGGTGGGCTGCTGCTGCAAACCCTGGGGTTGTCCAAAAGTGCCCATGGGGTATTGAGCTAGCCCCGTTTGCTGCTGCTGAGCCTGTCCCATACCATATTGGCCTAATTGCGGTTGTGCTTGGGCCTGGGCTTGCGGCTGTGCTGGGTTCTGGGCCTGATTATAAAGCGATAGGATATTCTGCTTGGTGGCGTGTTGTTGCAAGTATTGTGGGTTTGTCTGCTGCATCAAGAGCTGCTGGTGCTGAGGATTGCTTGGATCCAAGTATTGCTGGCCGCTAGAGTCAACATATGAAACGTGCCCCGTGACTGGGTCGGTGTATTGATAGATCTGAGGTTGGGCCGCGGGAGCTGCTGCTTGGAACTGGCCTGTGGGTGTGGCGAATTGCCCAGTTTGCAGCACACTCTGAGGCTGATTCCACCAGTCGGTTCCTGCACTTGTTGCAGGCGTGGTGTTGGCGGGCGTGGTGACGCTCGATGCGGTTCCTGAACCAGCGGATCGAGACGGCCGCTTAGGCAATGATGGTGGCACCTCCTCCAGCGAAGGATTGACTTTGGAGTCGTTGTCCAATATATCCAACGCGAAATTTATGTCGCCCTGGGCCAAATGCAAACTCTCCAATATCGCGTCCATATCCGAGTATCCTAAGCCTCGGATTTTCTGCCCCTGATGCCTATACTGCGTTTGCTCGAAAGAGGTCAACTTCCGGTGCGATAACCTTGGTACCGGTCGATTCCGTTTGCCTGCCAGTGACTGCCGAGACAGGCTATTCTCGTAGTCCGATTGACTCAGGTAATCAGACCCCCCATACTCGGATGCTTCAATGCGGTCATCCCGGAACTTCCCCTCAATATACTTATCCTTTAAGTAGTCCTCGATGAGGAAATCGACGTCGTCGTCGTGAGGGAAAGGCACCTTCTTTGGGTTCCACCGCTGCTTGGCGCGTCTGTTGCCAATTTTCCGCAAATTTTCGAGCTGGCTTTCAGACCACGCCTCCAAAGTGAGTGACTTCACAATAGAGATGGGCCGCCCATCCGGCCCGTCTCTCGAGAGCACTTTCCGGTGGCAATTGGCACATCGTCCACATAGCAAAATCCCAAGGTTCACCGATGCCCAAGTGGGGTAATCGGACCCACACTCCCCGCACTTATTCAAGTTGTTACGCGAGTTTATGATGTCTATCATTTGCTTCTCGGCATGTTTTTGGTTTTTTCGGAACATAGTGCTTGCTGGCTTGAGGAAGGCCACTGAAAACCGGCCGTCTTAAAACCGCGCGGGCGCGTGCGAGCGACACGTGATCCACGCGCACGCGCTTGTCATATACACCTGATACACGAGCCGCGACTGCCGACCTCCGCTCGTTTCTATCCGAGTGCGGAAACCATGCCCGCCTTATATGCTATTCATATCGAAACTTAGTTAAGTAAGTCTGATGGGAAACAACTGATCGTGCGTCTGTACGCACATGCGGTCGGTTTCGAGTGTAATGTCTTCTAGAAGACTGGCAGGGATTTCTTGTAATCCTTTGCGTAACCTCCTCAATTCAGACACCAGAAGTCTCTTGCACATGGGCTTGAGTTCACAAACCAAGAGCGAGGCATGATGATTTATTAGCGAGTTGTCGTGGGAAATCTCGGGATTGGAAGTGAACTGAGACCAGTTGTATTCGAAGTCCACGAGATGGGCTTGTTGGCCTATTGCGCGGGTGACCTGCAGGAGGTAAATGTGTTCTGACAGCTCAGGAAGAGATGATTCGGTTGAGCTTGAGCTAGCGGAGCCTGATGAGGAACTCGTCGCAGCTGAGACGCTTTCTTCCTCATCTGAATATATCTCCAACGGCTCTTCAGCAGAATCGGTGGTCTCTGCTGATCCTCGGTTTTGTTCTAAAGTGCGTGATTGCTGACTTTGGTCAAAACCTCCTGGACTCTCATCGTACTTTTTCACTCTGAGTCCCAAAAACATGGATCCCGATTTCGGCAGATGATACACAGTGATTTTCAGTTCCATAGCAAGTTGGAGCCTTCTTGTTCCCATGAGATCATCAATCATGCTTTTATCCTTGGCGATTAAACTAGGGGGTACATGAATCGACTTCACTGCCCGTTCAAGGTTGTTGGCCATCTGATTCAATCGGTAGGATGGCCCGAAAAGATTGGGAAACAAAGTCACGTGAAGGACATTGATGGCATTTTTGTTTGACAATCCGAATTTTCCATGAGCGACTGTAGTGCTAGAGATGCTGCTATTCCATATGAAGCGGTCTTCAAAGTTAGGAACTCTCTGCCTGATTGTTTTGGCAATAAATTGATTGACTTTGCGTAGTTTCATCTGAGTGAGCTGGCTAGGTGACCACGGTATGTATGCAAATGCTGCCACCTTGTTCTGCGTGTTCATGCTGAATTCCTCGGAGTAAGTTACGAGTGATTTTGGATCGAGGGGAGGTAAGTTCTTGGCTAGCGTCGTAGGGCTGGATTGTGATAGCGTCGGAGACTCGGGATGCGATGGTGGTTGAGGCTTGTTTGGTGGTGGTTGAGGCTCGTTTGGTGGTGGTTGAGACTTCGATTGAGATGGTGTTTGAGGCTTGTTTTGGCCAGCAGGTGTGGTGCTAATCAGAGCAGTTGGCAGGCTATGTGCAGATGGATATGCTTCGACAAGATTAGCAGGTTCGTTGCGAGTTTCGTTTTCGTGGCTTTCTTCGCTGTCTGAGGAATATTCACGAAGAAATTGCATGCTCTTGAGGTGATGAGTAGGCATGCGACCCGCGCGCGAGGCAGCCAACCAAAGTAAGACCATCAGGGCGAGGTTGTATGCCCAAAAATGACCCGTGGTGCAGTCGTTCAGCTTGGCTGACCGTCAGTTTATATCTATTTCATGGCTTCAAACTTCGATTCTAGTCTCGCTCGATCAGGGAACAGGAAAACATGGGGGTGAGGGGGTTCTCAGTTTGGAAATTCACCGCAGAAGTGTGAAAGCAGGTGGAGCGTGGATGCCCACTTGATGGTTTTTGCTTGGAGAAGTCGATCTTCAAAAAGGGTGTTTGGAGCTTTTATACCCGAAAGCCTGCAATAGCCCCAATGGTCGTCGTGACACTTGCTGCTTGGTTTGAATTGAAACATGCAGTTCCCGGCGTGAACCCCGAGCCTAAGACGGTAAGATAATATTGGAGTATGCGTGCCGAGCACTTCTAGTTGGATTGTGGACAGTAAACCACTTATGCATGCCACGATTCCACCATTTGAACCACTAAATATGGCAACACACAGAGAATGGCTCGTTTAAACCTTTTGTGCCCGCCACATGTCTTCCAACTCAGCACCTTGCTTATGAGACAGCCGGCAACGGGGCAGTCTAATATGGGCATAATAGGGCATAGTAGACCACAATCGGGCATAATGTGTGTATATTCATTGCGAGGCGCCTCATCTCACCCTTCAAATGGACCCATCTTTTCTCGTATAATCAGCATCGGTTGGATTGGAAGCCACTGGCAAAAATCGGGTTCCAGCATAGTCGGGGCAGCCAGCTGCGTTTTTGAAACAAACGTGGGAAAACAAATCAAGACACCTTTTGGAGCCAAATGTTAGGGTCAGGACGCTCCCACAACAGCGTTCTGTTTCTCCAGATTTGCAGCATGCAACTAAGCGACACTGGCTGGATTGCTCCAGATCGAAAAGTACACCTCCCAGCTGCCACCGACAGAAATGCACCTCCAACCTGTTTCCGAAACCGTTATTTTATCTGGCTGCTGGTTTGGGCGAATATGATGTGTTTATATATATATGGGGTCGATTTATCTGTGAATTACGTTTGCCCCTGCTGTCAGGCCCACCACGGGTAGTGCGCTACCCATGGGTGCAAAATTTGCGAGGGGCTGAGGCGGGGTCTGGCCATAATCAATACTTTCTTTTGATCCTTCCCTTCTAGGCGTCTCTTGGAAAGTCCTGGTCGCATCCTGCCCGATGTGCCGAGCTCGCGTCAGATGCTCCACGGAAGTCAAGGCTCTTTGGACCTTGTCTCGCAAGAAGCTCCCAAACGCCTCCGCACATCACCCTTATACAACCCGTCTTGCTGATTTAGGAATCATCCCCGCGTGCCTCTTCCAAGCACCAGAGGTCAACAAAGAATCTCGTCTTTCGTTAATGGAGCCATAAAAGGATAGCGTTTATGCCGCAAAAATCTTGACCAGCAGAAGTAAAGTTGATGAAGTTGGTGCCAACGAAGGAGCTGGTCTAGCGGGTCTAGCTGTTCCGTTGGGTCTAGCTGGTCTAGCGGGTCTAGCGGGTCTGGCGGGTCTATACAGGTCTCACTCACCCAAAATGGGCAGTGCAGGGATGATGCGCGAATTAGTCACCGCCTGCACCCGCTAGACCGGAACCGCACTAATTCCCCACATCGCGTCCCCACCCCCACGTCTCATTAAAGTTTTTGCATGAGCAAAAGTTTGGAGGGTGGCGTGGGTGGACTTGATAATTATCTGCAAAGGCGCGGCACCCGTCATTCTAAAGGCGCTCGGCAAATCACATTCGGAAAGTGGGCACCATGCGGAACATATGGTCCTGGATCCGGGCCTGCATAGTAGCGCCGGACTCGCTCCGCAACACTTCGGAGGGATCCCGGGTCCAATTTTGGGGCATGGCTCCGCTTCGTCGCTTCTAAATTCAAAATCCCTTCAACGGAAGCTTTGATCCTTTGAAGGAATTTTTTTCCCGGGCGCTTCCAAAGGTTCTTACGTGGCGAGGAAAGAACGCCCTCCTTCTCTGCAGAATCGTAGGCGGACTTTTTCATGCTGCGACTCCAGAATCAACTCTACACACCAGAATATTTCAAGTTCCACCGCCACTTTTTTTCCTCGGGAACCGTCTCGTCAGTTGAACCTCCTCTTAGTCAGACCAAAAGACATCAATTTTGCCTCAAACCTAGTCTTATTCACTCGGCGCTACCAAATTACAACCCCTTGGCCCATCCAAATCTCATTCACTTGTCCCCCACCCGCCGGTTCCGCTACAAATTCACACGATGCTCCGAAATATCTGGCGGCAGCCTATTGCAGAGTCTGAATCCTCCGATTCTCTTGAAAAACCAAGTGCAGCAGTAAAAATCCCCGAAGCCATTTACAATCTCCGCATTGTCTTGATTGCCATCACGGCGGCATCTGCAGCCATCATTATCGGATACGACTCCGGGTTCATAGGCGGCACCGTTTCCTTGGCTTCCTTCCAAAGCGAGTTCGGGCTCGATAAGATGTCCCCCGGAGCGAAAGCAAACGTGGAGGCAAATGTCGTGTCGGTGTTTCAAGCCGGTGCGTACTTTGGGTGCCTCATGTTCTATCCCGTGGGCGAGATATTGGGCCGAAAAGCGGGCTTGATTATCCTGGGATTCTTGTTGACTTTGGGAGCTGCCATTTCGCTTGCATCCAATTCCAAAAACGGGCTAGCGGCCATTTACGCCGGCCGTGTATTGACTGGGTTCGGGATTGGCGGCTGCTCATCCTTAGCGCCAATCTACGTATCTGAAATATCCCCTGCGGCAATAAGAGGGAAGCTCGTGGGATGCTGGGAGCTTTCCTGGCAAGTGGGCGGAATTATCGGCTACTGGATCAATTACGGAGTGCTCCAGAATGTCCCTGCAGGACGAAAGCAGTGGCTTATTCCGTTTGCCATTCAGTTGGTGCCATCGGGTGTTTTTTGGGCTCTCTGCTGCTTTATTCCCGAGTCTCCGCGGTATCTCGTGGCCAAGGGAAGGTTGCAAGAGGCGCGCCGCAATTTGGCCTACATTCGAAACATCGATGAGGACCACCCTTACCTGGTGCACGAATTGGACAATATCTGCAAGTCAATCGAGGAAAACTTCAATGAGACCGGAAGAGGGTTCTTTGATCCCTTAAAAGCGCTCTTTTTCAGCAAGAAGCTTTTATACCGTCTTTTCTTATCGACATCTTTGTTCATGATGCAGAACGGGTTCGGCATCAACGCCATCACCTACTACTCACCCACCATCTTCAAGTCTTTGGGCGTTCGAGGCGCCAATGCTGGACTTCTCTCCACGGGAATATTCGGGATCTTGAAGGGCGCTGCGTCCTTGTTCTGGATCTTCTTCCTAGTTGATAAGCTCGGCCGGCGGTTCTGTCTTTGCTACCTTTCCATTCCGTGCTCGCTCTGCTTGTGGTACATCGGGGCATATGTCAAGATAGCCGATCCCACTCGGCAGCTTGAGGCTGGCGATGCGGGCTCCACGGCCGCAGGGAAGACTGCACAGGGTCTTCTTTACATCTGGACGGTATTTTATGGCATGACGTGGAACGGAACCGTGTGGGTTATTTGCGCGGAAATCTTTCCTCAATCGGTGCGGACCGTGGCGCAATCGGTCAATGCATCTTCCAATTGGTTTTGGGCATTTATGATTGGCCATTTCACCGGCCAGGCGCTCGCCAAAATTGGGTACATCTACTACTTCCTATTTGCCGCGTGCTCGCTTGTGTTCCCCATCGTGGTGTGGTTCGTTTACCCCGAAACAAAAGGAGTCCCATTGGATGGAATCGACAACCTATTCGAGGTTCGTCCCTGGAAAGCGCATGAGTACGCCTTGCGGAAATACGAGGCGACATTTGAGACGCCCGTGGAGCTTGAACTGGAAGTGTTGGTGGGTGACGGCCTTGGAGAGAAGGCTGAATGATGCGGGGCAAGCATTTCCCGGAGAATAGAGCTGCAATGTTAAAGCTGCAAGCGAGTGAAGAGGGCATGAATTGTGGACTGACTGAATTGACCGATGGAAGCGTGACTAAATGGAATGCAGTTTCAATGGAAGGATGACTTATGAAAGAATGTCTGAACCGGGCAAGTAACCATGATACTCTATGCCCTTGGTGGACAAAAAAGACAAGTCACATGAGCATGTTCAGACAAGTTTTAGCCAAAGCAGTCAGCTATTCCAGGACAAAGAGACCAAATGACCAGTCAGAAGTTGACTCTGGTCGAGGTATTGGGATGCCGGGACATTTGCCGGAAACGGCACAAGACAGCCAAGTGCATAGAAATGGACAAGGTTGTGCACAAGACGCACACGAAAAGAAATACGTAGGCCACGGTCAGCCCCAGCGGCTCAGGCACACAAAGTAGAGTGCCCTAATGAAGGCAAGCAAGGCGCCTGTATGCAGAAAAAGGCGAAGCCCGTCCGACGCCGCCGGGCGGGCGAGCGACGCACGAAACGGAGATACCGCATGTATGCAGGCCGCGCATGACGGGTGCTCTTTTCACAGGCGGGTGCTCCATGTGGGGCCGCATTTATAAAAGCCCCCCCAGTCTCTTCCCACACGCTCCCTAGCGCGTGGCGAGGTCAAACTACTTCTAGCCCCAGCTTTACCTCCCAAGTTTATATCTACCATGTTGATCCCAGTGGACGTGCAGGAGCGGCACCTCGACCTCTTTCTCTGCATGATGGATGGCTTCATCAACGAGGCCTCCCCCGACACCCTCCGCCCCTACGTTAGCCGAGACCTCACCGAGGAAGAGCTCCAGAAATATTGCCAGCAAGTCAGGAAGCCTTCGGAATACCCCAAGGTTCGGGAATTTGTGCACAACGCCTTCGACAGAGCTTCCAGCACTTCCAGCAGGCTCTTCTATTTGGTGATGACGGTGCTTTCCAAGCGCTCACTTGCCTTCACTCTCACCAAGTCCACCAAGTTGATTGAAGAAATGAGCTTGGAAGAAAAGAGGCAGGTGTTCCTCCTGTGGCGAGACTCGCCCATCGAGGCCAAGAACAAGATCTTTGCGCTCTTCTCGCGGTTGGCGCTTTCGTGCTTCACGCTTGGCGCCCCGGACCTCCATTTCAAGGCCATGGACTTCCCGCAGTTTGAAACTCGCGAGCAAATCTATGACGGCTACTCACCAACGCAGTTTGACTTCCAGATGCAGGCACCGCCGGCGCAGGACAACCAGGAGCTTGTCCTCACTGACGTGGATATGGTGGTGATTGGTTCCGGGTCGGGGGCCGGCGTAGCTGCTCACACACTTGCGCGCAGCGGCCACAAAGTGTTGGTGTTGGAAAAGGGCAAGTACTTTCGGCCGGCGGAGATGACGTTTGATGACGGTGAGGGCTTCCGCAACCTCTACGAGCTGGGCGGGCTCATCTCTACGGAGAACTCGCAGATGATATTGTTGGCTGGGCTGACGTTTGGTGGCGGGTCCACGGTCAATTGGTCCGCGTGCTTGAGGCCGCAGTTCAAGGTTCGGCAGGAGTGGTACAACGATCACGGCGTGGAGTTCGTGGCCAGCGAGGACTACGACGCTTGCCTCGACTACGTGATGCAGCAGATGGGCGCATCTACCGACCATATCGAGCACTCGTTGCTGAATCAGGTGATCCTTGACGGCGCAGAAAAGTTGGACTACAAGCACAAGGAGATTCCTCAGAACACAGGCGGGCACGAGAACCACCTGTGTGGATTCTGCCATTTGGGGTGCAAATGGGGAATCAAGCAGGGCTCTGCAGATTTATGGCTCAAGGACGCCGCTGAGCATGGCGCCCAGTTCATGGACCAGGTGTTGGTGGAGAAGATTCTCCGCAACAAGCACAACGTGGCCATCGGGTTGCAGTGCGTGAACGAGCAAAACGGCCACCGCTTCACCATAACGGGCCCCAAGAAGTACGTTTTGAGCGGCGGGTCGCTCAACACGCCCATTCTCTTGCAAAAGAGCGGCTTCAAGAACAAGCACATTGGCCACAACCTCAAACTCCACCCCATAACCACCGCGTTCGCGGTATGGGACCAGCCCAAAACCGATCCCTTCAACCACTCCATCATGACTGCCGTTTGCACGGAAATGGAGGATTTGGACGGCCATGCACACGGATGCAAGGTGGAGACCTTGGTGCACACACCCGCCATCGAGGCGGCGTTTCTTCCTTGGCAGTCCAGTGACCAGTCTCGCCAGGACTTGTTGAAGTATCAAAGCATGTCTGCATTCATAATGTTGACTAGAGATACTTCCAGCGGGTCCGTGACGTACGACAAGATCAAGGACACGTTGAAGGTGGACTATGTCATTAACCAGTTTGACCGCGACAACATGAACAAGTCCATATTGATTGCCATGGACATGGCTTACATCGAGGGCGCCATCGAGCTTATCCACCCCCACGGAAAGGTGGGCCGGTTCCGGAGCACGCGCCCCAAGCATGAGCGGCACATCTCAGACGCCGACTACCAAAAGTACCGGCAGCATTGCGCAAACACCCCATTGACCAGCTATGGTGCAGGGTACGGGTCGGCGCACCAGATGAGCTCGTGCCGCATGAGCGGAAAGGGCCCGGCGGACGGTGCGTGTGACGTACGGGGCCGTCTCTTTGAGTGTGACAATGTGTATGTGGCGGACGCCAGCGTGATGCCCACGGCATCGGGCGCCAACCCCATGATCAGCACCATGGCATTTGCGCGGCACATTGCCCTAGGCTTGTGCAGAGACTTGGCCAAGCCCAAGATGTGAGTGCGAAGTCAAAGGACGCTGGAAGGCGACGCTTGGCTGGCCAGCAACTTTTAGAAATACTATATGAACTGGTTCTATGAAGAGACCCTCACTAGTATTGACAGTACTGCATGTATTGCTGCCATGCAATGCCCCTGCCTTCCTCACCACTGGGTTTTCACTCCGGTATGACTCGTCACAACCGAGCAAAAAACAACCTCAAAAGCGCCTTTCTTTTTGGGAGAATTAGTCTCCTAGTCCACTTAGAGCGATTCACCTGCCCAACTTATGGTTAAGTAGAAGTCCATGATGCGCGGTACTTTAAACACTCGCCCTGACCTGCATACCACTCCCCCAGTTCATCACGCCGTGGTCCGCTCGTTTAAGTAGTGCGCACAACCCTTGAATCGCATTATTACATGCAATCCTCGCTGGAAAAATCACCATCCATCTATACTCATGAGCAAGGGTTGATTGTGAGACATCATCAGCCTCATAATGGGAGTAAAGGCAGGGCTTTAGCAATCTTCTTGGCCACGTCTTTTGCCATTTAGATCTGTTCGTGCCGGAATCTCCCTTACAGACATCTTTTTTTGATACCCCAAACTGTAGCAGGAAGCACTTGCATTCTTCCCGCGATATTGCATCCGCATCGGGAGCCTTTAAACGACAGCTAACCATTCATATTCTGTGGTGGTGTGTCCGTTTAATCAACCCAAAGTGAGCTGTTTATCCCTGCACATATTTCGGTTGCACCATGTATGATGCTCATGGCTCTTGACATTGTACCGTGGGATCCATAAGTAAAAGACGACTGGGTATTATGGATACAGAAAATATGAGAGTTTTCCAATTGCATCGAGACCACTTCACGAGCTTGCATCTTGGATCAGTGTTGATAAGCTCGCCGCAACCTCCTCGGTACCCAGTTAGGCACTGGCCCGAATTTCCGCCTTCCAGGCCAGTGGGCCGAACCTCGGTGTTTTCCATAATATTGCTTATTACGGCATGTTAATGATCCAAGAGGTTCTTTCAGTATGAATAGATCAATTCTAGGATCTCCCTGGTGGGAGTATCTGTCTTAATCAGTTGGAATTTGGCAATTCATGTAGGTCTGAATAAGTTGCACCCTTGATTCATCTGTTCACTGCACCCCTATGCAAAGAGACTCCCTATTCTCTATCGTGTGCCAAAGTAAGTGGTGACGCGTCCTAGGGCACCGGTACATGGGGTAAACTTCTTGCAGTGTCTTGTCTGTTCTCTTGACCAGCCTCCAAATAGTAGGGAGGAATCTCCTTTATATTTCTGAGTAGACCTTCAACTTAACCTTTCGGAAGCAACACCAGTCTAACATCACCCTGGCTAATGAGTCATTGTAGAGCAATGATGTAACCTATGGGCCTGACAAAAGCCCTGTCAAGTGTGATACGTAAGTAAAAAGACGCACTGGCTCCGAATTGCAAAAAAGCCCTTATGCATTCCATTGGTATGTTCAAGACCATAGTACACAGTAACTTGTGTCCATAAGCTCTTGATGCCTAGATTCATCCAGTCGAATAACTCAAATCTTGCTGGGAGTAAGCTAGAAACGTTTAGCTATGCCTCAGCGTTGAACACAGATACACCTGTATATTAGATAAGCCTGAAGTATATTAAGTAAACACCAGATATCTCAACCAAAGTTTTGCTGCTTGTTTCTGCAAGTCTCAATAAACACATGTTGAAGTCGTAATTAAACATTCTTGCTGATCACCACTGGTGGAGGGGTATCACTTACAGAAGAAGTATTTCTTGTGGGTCTGGTATTAGCCGCCATTCTCACATATCCAGCGAGCAGGAAAAAAAGCTACTCCTGTGAATTCGCAGCAGCTGGCCTCCTTTTATATACCTCCCTTCTAATATTTGCGCACTTGAGGCGTTTCAGATCAAGGCTGCATAATTTGCGCACACGTTCCTTGGCCTTTTACAGTGTTGATCCTGCACATCCGAAGACGCCCACACTGACTTCTCCTTCAGCAATAATGTCAAAGAGATCTTCCTAATGTAGCTTACAATCTTAACGAATAAGAATGCAAAGAGTCAAAAGCCTCGCGTATTGGGTCTAGGCGCTAGGCGAAGCACTTGGCCCCAGGGCCTTTCATGTCACGTGATGTATGCTGTGGTGCGCCTGGCTGTAGTTTCGCAGCTGGCCGCTAAGCGGCTCCAAATAAATATATATATATATAAATCCAGTTACTTAAATGATCCCAACACTCATTTTATTCTTCTTTAATTTTGGTCCATCCACGTGAATGTGATTTTCCAACCTCACCATAAATAGTTTGTCCAAGTTTTTCTCGAGCAGGAAATTCCCGGCTTTGAATGTTCAAGCTTTGGATGTGAGGCCAGTAATTTCACACCCTTGAAACCGGCTGTATGCTTCTCAAAAGACTCACGGATCTGTCAGCTAGCAAACAAGACTTCCCAAGATTTCCCAAGATTTTATGCTGACTTGGGCATCCCTAGAAGTGCACTGAGGTTCTCTGTGCGTTCATCAGAGCTTTGCACGATCCTCGAGCTACTTGAAATTGAAAGAGCCTATACTACGATACTGCTGCTTTCCGGGCATCCTATCAAAGGATGATAAATACGGTCATAACCCATGCATCAATTTGCTAAGGCGTTTAATACGATAATGTGAGGAAGAATTATGTTTTATTGTGCTACATTGCAAACCAATGCCGGAGGCAATAAGGAATCGGGTTTGTAAGGTTGGAATATTTGGAGACTAAGCCCACGATATCAATTGACGAAGCGCCAGATCCTATTCCGGTTCAAGCTTAGAGGCACAGTCTCTAATTTCCCGCGCTTGGTAACCATCCTGTCTTACATGAGGGCCACGCTTCAAGGATGGGCTAAATGTTGCGCCTCCTTTTGGTTTCTACCTGATGGGTGGCGGCAGACCAAAATGAGCAGGTGTCGTTAATGGTAGCCATAAAGTTTTTAAAGGTGCAGAAACTATAGTCACGCTTGTTTGAACCCAAAACGCTTTTGATGGGATTTCGGGGCTTTCTTGAATTGTGCCGAAGAGCTTTTGAGCCCTACATATTGGGCCGAAGGTATTGAAGACAGAAAGAGCCATTTGGAGCCGGAAGCTTTGAAATGAACCCTTTGGTTTGCTGATTGAGAAATTATCAACGTGGTGGATAAAGTCTTAATAGAGAGAATACAGACAACTTGACTTGATGAAGGAGTGCTGAGTTGAGGAAGTGGACCTAGCCGATCAAAAGAGGTCTCTCACCTTGTCTAATACGGTGACCATTACCCCTATGGGCCTAAAACATATCTTGAGTGTACTGAGAGAGCTGGCAACAGCCATCGGGGTGTGTCGTTGATTATCTTCTTTAAAAAGTCATTGAAAGCATTTCGTGGTCTAAGTGGAGATAATTGGCCATGCAGGTCGCAACTGTCATTTGAAAAGATGGATTATCTAAATTGACTTTTCGAAGAAGCCCCCGTATAATTCTTCATCTTCATTCACGAAGGCGGAACTAAAGATTCTACAAGCTTGAAGAGGAACAAAGGAGTTGTACCCCATTTCCAAAAGACGTTCCTTGATGACTTTTGAGAATACCTTTATGGATTACTACTGCCGAAGAAGGAGATAGGTACACCGAGGAAGTCAATTCTCTTAAAACGGGATCCTACAAGTTTGTGAAAGAGTCCGAGCCAAAAACACCAGTCCTGGACTTTGCGTACCTCTTCGTACAGTCCAAACTGAATACAAGCATAATTAAATGCGTGGTAAACAGAAAGACTGTGACACAAGGAAAGGATTGGTACCAAAATACCCAGTCTTTTTTGACCTCGCGATAGAAAAGGTTGAGTGGGGAGGGTATTATTTTTGACTTAACCAGCGTCTCAAGCATCAAATGAAACCGCCTTTAGATAAGTGATCTTCAATTTAACCTTGGAAAACAGCAGTATCTTGACATCTACGCTTATGGATGGGAGGTTCTGGCTATTATCAAAGACGCTTAATCACGCTTGCCATTTCCAACAAGCGACCCAGTTCAAGAACTTGATCCTTAGTTGTTCCTGCCAGTACCAAACTTAGCGCTCGTCGGGGCCCTTCAGGCTTGACTGGGAGTGAAGAAATAAGGAAGTGATAAGGTCATTGACTGACATGCTATGCGAAAAATTAGGATACTATTTGAACCTTGGCTTGATGTTTTTGCCAGTATGGTCATAATCAGCTTGCCGGGCTGATTAAGTCATTCTGGTTTATCGTTCCACATATTTTCAGGGCTATTGTTAAGGTGCTTCCTTTTCGGATCGAAAGAAAATTAACGCTCATGAGTGAGTTTAGCGTTGGTCCGAGCGGCATCGGGAGCATCTTTTACACCGGATGTGACTAGTACACTAGTGAGATAAGCATAAGGGTTTGAAAAACGGAACTTTAACGGACAATAGTAGATATTGGAGAAGGATACGAAACGATGTGATTTCACCGGGATTCGAAAACGGAGCAAGAAGAATGAGAGAAGTTTCAAACAGATCATAACTTGAAGAATCCCATAGAGCAAAGTGAAAGAGACAATTTAGTGGTATCCATGGACACGAAAAAGACAACTTGGTGCTATCCTCGTTTGTTCCACAAAAAGCGACCTCAGTTTAAATTGACCGGGTATACAGAGTATTTTCAAGGTTAGTGGTGGCAAAAACATTGCTCTATAAAAACAGAACTCAGAGGTATTTAGGGTAAGCTTGGGCATATCCATTGCTCGCTCCATACGTGCGTTTGACGCGGAGCTCCCTGAGGTCCATCTGTGCTCTGTGCCTTGAACTGATGAAAGGACCGTGTCGATCTTCCGTGTATGAACCGCCAAAAGCAAGGGACGAGGCCGAGGTTTCCTATAAGCCTTTTGCAAAATTTAGGCTACGGTCCAGAACTAATGGCCTAGGGTATAGTAATGTCACCCCGGATACAGCTATGGATGGATAGATCCAGACAAAATAGACTGGACCAAAATGCTCACCAAGGTATACAACTATTCGGCTCCTGTGGTTGGTAGTTTTATTCTCGGAAACTTCCTGTCCATGAACTTCAGGTTTCCTTCTGAAACCCAGAGCTCGGTTCAACCTTCAGCGGCCCACTTCAGTGCCATAGTCGGTTTTGGTTTGTCATTACAAAAGAGGAATTAAAATCACCCTACGAGGCAGCAAAAGGTCTAATTAATACGAAAAGATGGTACGTTCGACACGAGAAAGGGATTTCAGTGGAATAAGCAAAAGGCTAATTCTCGAATTACTTAAGGAGAATGCAAATAACGAACTAAACTAATGATCCAGGGGAAAGGTGAACCTAAGAATTGAAAGGAAAAAAATGGAAGTAGGGAAAGCGAAGTAAGTGCATAAAGGAAAATAGCTGACCTTAGTAGATGGGATGAAGTTTTGGGCGCGAGGTAAATTTGTCCGCGAAGTTGCGCCAATCAATCCAGTCAATGATTTAGGCTTGTTAAAAGGTTTATTTCCCGATTCAGACTTTAGACAACTAAACTCAGCTCCCTAGTGTTTGAAATTCCCTTTGATAACGGCAGAACTTGTTGGGACCTCTTGCAGTGCAAATGTGTAATTCATTACAACGCGTGGGATCAAGACCTCTATCGATGGTAGAGGTTTCAAAAAGCATATTGAATCTTCAAACACGTCAGTATGAATGGATGGATTTGAACGAAGCAAGATTATTGCATCTTTCTATCATTAAAAACACTCCATGGCAGTCCACTAGAAAAACCGCTGCAAGTGAGGAAGGCCCAAACTTCTCTGCGTACCCTCACTTTTTAACCCTATATTCAAATCCGGTGCCCCATTGTAGGTACACCTCAAGCTTTTCATCTCAACAGCAAGATGTATTCCGTTGAAGAAAAGTATCCGATTCTAAGTGATCAGTGGTCTCCGCCCACTACAAAGGATACTCTACATTGTTTATATTTTCTCTTGCAATTACTAGCTAATTTTTTTTTGGGTGATCTCTCTCGAGATTGTCACAGGTTTCCTCGTACTGTGCTACTTCCTGCCACTGCATTTAAAGAGTGATTTCTAGAGGACACTTGCTCTCTGGTTCGTTCCCATGGTAGCTCATCTGGCCAAGTTTCAAAATCCCGTGGTGTAGCCGAGGCTCATTACCGATACGCAATCCCACCTCTAAGG